>CANSZD010001782.1:0-163778 GCA_947648045.1 Beta corolliflora
AAAATTAAAGCCACCTAATCCAAATTGAAGGCGATTTAGCTAGCTTAATGATGAAATTCGGAGAAATTACTCCAAATATAGGCTTATAGCCTCTTGTGAAACCTTCAATGAAATTAGTAGCGCTATAAATAGCTACCGACCTATAACTTGACCGACGGAAGAGAGAGCCGAGTTAACTAGAAATTTGGGCAACGAGAAACACCGCTATTAAGGCTAATAACAAAGATATTTTGTAAAACTTGCATTTGATGAGTGAATTTGAGGCAGGGAATAGTACGAAATTGAATTTGGGATTTTTTTCTTCGGAGGTAGGGTTTCAGCTGGGTTGTTTAGAGTTTTTTTCTATTCTTTCTCTCTCTTACTTTATCTCTCTTAATTTGGTCCATCCATCAAAGTGTGTGTTCTTTATGAAGTTCTATGATACTTGCAACGTATAATTTTTAGCAACATATTCTCTCTTTTTCTCAACCTAACACACATGGATTCTTTTTATCTCTCCCATCTCCTTGACCCTTGTGCAGGCATTTCAATTGTTAGAACTAACAAGTACTAAAAAAAACGCAAGAAGTATATACTACTTTATGATAAAACGAGGGTCACCTACTACATTAGAAGGGGTTTTCCCGAAAGTGACCACTTTTGAGGTAAAAGGTGACACTTCATACTAAAAGTGATCTCTTTCACCTTAGAAAGTGACTTTTATAACACACAAAGTCACTCTTTTTTAAGCAAAAAGTAAGATAGATTTACACTAATAATATTATAAGATAGACATACACAAGAATTACTATCTTTCGCTAGGGACTGTATAGAATATGGCTGGGACCGCATCAGACCGTAAATCGAAATCGTTTTTTCGGTTTAGGTTGGTTTGCGGTTTCAAGTTGTGGATTGGTTTGTGATTTAAAGCAAACCATGATTTGATGTTTGGGTTGGGTTTGAATCTTTGTAAAACCAAATCGCAACATAAATCGTAAAACTTTTTAAATGAATTTTTAACAAAATAAATTTTATATCTATTTTGATTTTTAAATCAATTGTAAAAATATGGTTGCTAACTGATGGAAAGATAAGGTGCACGGAGAAGTTGATTTGAAAGTTTGGGGACGTAGAGCTTATATTCATGTGTATTGCGAGTCTTTTTTATGTTACGTTGGACATTTGGACTCTTTGTATCTGATTATCTAGCTTTACGAGAACTATAAATTGGGTTTTCAACAACTGTCTACCACATATTTTAATCATTTATGAGTTAATTTTCCAAAAATTTATAGCTAATTAACAATTTTTCAAAGAACAAGTTTACGGAACTTTACCATAGTCCACAAATATATATAAAAAAGGTTAAAGCTGCAAATTGTAACTTACGCACCAAATGGTCCATAGATATATAAAAAATATTTTATATACAAAAGATTCAAAACTCATATCGCGAATGAAAGAAATGGTTAAACGCGTAGACGGTACAATACCAAATCGTTTCGTGTGGTGTGGTTTGAGACGAAAGTTGATGCGGTTTGGTTTGGAAAATGTCAAACCACATATTTAGATTTTAGTTTGCGTTATATCCAAATCACTATGGCAACCCACGAACAATCCTACTCCAAGACAGTCCCAACTCCCAACAACCCACGCCACTGTGTTGAGATTTGATAATTACAAGAAATGACCCTGTTAAGAACAGACAGATAATAAACTGGGCAGGCCTCACTCACTCACACTCACAACTCTACTAGACTACTACAGTAGCCCTCCAAATATTATCCATTTCTCTCCTCTATTTTGCAGACGCAATTACCTCCAACCTCTCAACAATGGTGTCCTGCTCAGCGCTTAACTTGCAATCTCATATGGTAAACTTCTTCTTCACTTCCCAATTTCAAATTAATTGATCTCCCTTCTGCTTTTATTTTCCTGCTTCCAAGACTCAATCTTGAGGGTCTCTTCTTGTTTAATTGCATGTATTGAACCCTTTAATGTAATGTTGTTCCTTGGGTTAATTGCATTTCTTTGTTTGATTAAGACAATTACTGTTAATTTAAGGAATTCATGAATTTTCACCAACAATTTTCACCCAATTTGTTTTCCCCTTCTTCCTCTTCCCCAGTAATACTACTATCTAGTTTAGAAGAGAGAGAAAATTGCAGAGGTTCTTCATCCCACAAATTTGGTGATGACAAACTTATTTCTCTGTTTGAAGAAAAGAAAATTTAGGGTTAAACAAAGAAAAGCTGTTTGGCTTTTTTCTTCTTTTTTTGGTTGAAAAAGAGAGTAGGGTGAAAACTGAAAGTGTTCTTTATTTGGTGCAATTTTCAGGGTAGTTTTTGCAATAATTTATCTCAAGTTCAAAGACTGCCTATGATTACTGGTATTACCAATGTGCAACAATTTCACCGTCTACCGGCTTCAGTAAGCTACTCAAAAGAGCAGGTTGTCATCAAGACATCTTGATGCATCAGCCTTCGGGTATAAAATTTCCGAGGCATCTTCACATCGGAGTTTTCGTTGTATGAGCTCCTCAGCCGATGTGAGTACCCTCCCTAATTACATTCATCTCATTTCTATGATAGATCTTGGGTGCATATTGAAAGTACTTCATAATTTAAAAAAAAAAACTTACATTAGTCATGTTTATCAATTGAGCCAACTGTCATGAAAAATATAAGTATTAAGATACCTCATAATCTTTGCATGGAAGAAGGGAAGGGCATATGAAAATATGGGGAAAATGAGGTTAGCTTCTATACCCCGTCCAACTGGTATCGGTTAAACAACTGGTTTAGATAGACTACATATAGAGCAAGAATTTTTTTTGTATAATTTGGATATATGATTCTATAAAAAAGTTTCATTGGTTCAACTAATCTTGTTAATGCTACTTGTATGCGACTTTGTGCATAAATGGGTTTTGTCTTCGTGTCATTTGGAGGTTACTTGTACGTAAAAAAATTCCGCGACATGAAGAAAGAATGGCTAGGACAGTCAAAGGGCTCTTAAGTTGTAATTTTGCTTTCAGAAGCCCAATTGAGATGGTTATGTGAGCATTGGCGACCTACTATTTCATTTATGTATTTGTAACATTGCTTTTTGCATCCACTATTTCGTAATTTTAAGATCTATACAAAATGTTTATTAGTTGGCATGCAGATTTTTTATCATAGTCCTTTACTCATTTACTTAAGGTTAGCGAAATTCTTTGTGGTTAGGTTCAAGACTTGCAAGCAGAAGTGACAACTAAAGTCTTCTTTGACGTAGACATTGGTGGCGAGCCAGTGGGCAGAATTGTTATGGGATTATTTGGAGATGTGGTTCCCAAAACTGCTGAGAATTTCCGTGCCCTATGCACCCGGTAACTTTATTTTTGTAACATATCCTGCATCTCCTGTCTTTTTGCCATTTTTATTTGTTGTAATATGGTCTACTGGTCTAGGATGTAAAGCGATGAAGGATACCTTCTTAAAAATGTGAAAGCTCCTATTCTGAACTCTCTTCTGAGTTCTGACTAAGGAGTTCAGAGATAATTTAGTGTCTTAGGGAAAGTGTTAAACAGGTTTCAATTTAAGTAAGACGATGACAAGTGACGCCGTGTGCCCGCATCATTTCAGTGCTAAAGGGTTGTAGTTCTATTGTATATATACGAACCAGATTGTCTACGTGATAAATCTGTCCTAACTGAAGACTCAATTCTGCAGGAGGAATATCATTCTTAGACATAAGTTTACCTTACATACTCCCATAATATAGTTGTAATATTTTGAAATAGAAGTTTGATTCTGTGCGCACATTATTAATAATTTCACATCTGATTTTTTTATAGGTGAGAAAGGCTATGGCTACAAAGGGTGCCACTTTCACCGCATTATCAAAGATTTCATGATTCAAGGAGGGGATTTCACTGAAGGAGATGTGAGTTCTTGCACCTTTCTTCTTACCTTTCTTTTTAGCAGTTGTGAGTCGAAGTGACTGAGTCGATAATTTGTCTGGTTTTTGCAGGGAACGGGAGGAATTAGCATTTATGGTTCCAAGTTTGAAGACGAAAACTTTACGTGTAAGTATATCAAAAAGGCCATATAGAGATGATATATCCTACTTGGTGTGAGATTTGCTCCACCCTCTTTGTAACTTCTGAATTTATCTTATTTCTAATTAGATAATGTAATTCCTTAAATATGTGAACTTTGCAGTGAAACATGTTGGACCTGGTGTGCTGAGCATGGCAAATGCTGGTCCTGGTACCAATGGAAGCCAATTTTTCATTTGTACAGTTCCAGTGAGTTGAACATCTTTTTTCAGTGCTTCAGTTTATTGTAGATAAATAAAACAAGTTTAATTTTTGATAACTATTTTTGCTTTTCCACGTTAGCCAATATAATTCACCATGTTAAAAACATTATCTCTTGGCTCAGTTTCCATACGTGACTTTTAGCTTATTTTTCTGATACTCGTGAGTTCATTTATCTGCAGACCTCTTGGCTGGATAATAAGCATGTCGTATTTGGGCAAGTTATTGAGGGGATGGATGTCGTTCGGACACTTGAATCCACGGAAACAAGCAGATCAAATGGTCCACGCAAGCCATGCAGAATTATCAACTGCGGAGAACTGCCCAAGGAAGCCTGATGATTTTGTTAAGAACCAGCCACTGAGTGATTGTTCAACGACTATCTTTTTTGGCGGTAGTATTGCATCAATTTACCTTATGAAGGTTTTAAGTACTAGAAATGCTTCAAAATGTTACACCAAACTTTTAAATTCACTTTAAAGCCAATAATAATCTTTGTATCGTGATTAATGCTTTTTCACCTGTCCATTGTTTTAGATGGAATTCAAACTTTTTGGGATATTTCTTAGTGCACGCGAGGTTTGGTGTAATTCAAGATCCGCATTTGGGAATTCCTCGGATACCCCGAGGTTTGTGTTTGGGCCGAGATCACTTCTTATGGACGGAACACTACTTGCCGTTGGGTTTTTCATCCATAGTATTCCCAATTTTCTCTCTCCTCCCATTCCCCATCCACTGTCAACTCCCCTCCCCCGGCCCGGCGCGACGGGCGGGCGACCACCACCCCAGCCGGCGCCGGCGACCCTACCCTTTGTCGGTCAAAAAAAGTAGCACCCCGGCGTTGGCGCCGCGCCGGCGACCCCACCCTCTCTTCCTCCACCCTCGACACCCCACCCTAGCCCTCCCTTTCCCCATTCTCAATTCCCCATCCACCCCACCCTTGACACCACCACCCCCTCCTCCTTTCCCCCTATCGGAAATGGCCCCCTTCCCTGTCCCCCATCGTGAGTCGACCCTCCCCTTCCTCACCCCGGATACGCTTCCCCAAACCCTTAAACCCACCCTCGAAACCACCCTAGGGTCTTCTTTTGTCTTCTTTGTTCTTGTTACGGCGGCGCCAACGACGGGGTGAGGAATCGGGAATGGGGAAGGAGGGGAGTAGGGTCGCCGGCAGCCGGAGTGGGTGGTGGTCTCGGCACCGTCGACCGCTGGTTGGGGGAGGGGGTTGGCGGTGGGTGGGGGAATGGGAGGAGGAAAATTGGGGATCTTATGAAGCGAAAAACTACAACGGCGTTAGGGTTCGTCCATAGTAAGGGTATCTTGTTAAACAGCAAATTTCGGGGATATCTGAGAATTCCCAAATGTGGGGTATCTTTGAGAATTGCAGCCAAACTTTGAGAGTGCTGGGAAATATCCCAACTTTTTTGTTTATAATGGTATTAGAGAAAACAAAATTGGACGAACATCAATCTATTATACCAATCATCAATCTTCCAAAGGGGCGGGTGACGAACATCAATCTATAATACCAATCATCAGTCTACCAAGGGCGGGTGACAAATAAAAATTCACTATTTGTATATTGAGAGGACAAAGAAAACCCCCAAAACTATGATAATAGCCTAATAACAAACAATGTTTTAGATAAGCTACTACTATTTGTATTCCCTATCAATTATCAATAGTATACTATTATGCTAATAGCCTAACATGCACGCCTCAAATAGTTATCTTTCCTCCATAACATAATAAGCTACAACAAATGGGTATTATTTGTGAAGTATAAAATATTCATTTGTTGCGTTTGTTTTATTACGGATGAAGTATTATTGTTCGCAATCAGTGGCGGATGCATGTTGTATTGAGTGGGGGCAAGTGACCCCACTTGGCAAAATAAAAAGCTTGAAGAGGTTGTGCTGGTGCAAGTCTTATAGTAGAGAACAACAACATTCTCACAAAGACAAGTCGCATCACTCAAACTTTCTAAGTATTTTTTATTGTGGGGTCTTTAGAGTTTGGACGAAATAATTGAATAAGTATACACATTTGGAATATAATTTTTTTATCGGTTTTTTCATAAAATACCCCTGACAAATCAAAAAAATTCACAATATACCCTCAATGTTCCAAATATTCACCATATACGCCTACTAAAACGTTCACCAAATGCCCTTTTTGTAGCGTAGTTAACTCAGGTTAGCGTTATTTACCATTTTTGCATTATTAATGCCCCCAACCCTAAAATCTAAACCCTAATCCCTAACCTAATCTAAACCTAACCCACCCCCCCTCACCATTGACCCCACCCCCTCCCCTCCCATCCACCCCAACCCAGCCCCCTCCCTCCCCTCCCACCTGACCCGGCGCTTCCCCCCTCCACTCCCTTGACCCTCCCCCCCCTCCTCCTCGGGTAGCTCTAGCCCCTCCCTCCCCTTTTTCGCGGCAGCCCCCCTCCCCTCCCCATCATTTTCCGCGTTAGACGCCTCCCCCCCCTTTTCGCGGCGGGCTCCCTCCCGTCCCCATCGTTTTCCACCGCGAGGCGTCTCCCCCAGCCTCCGAGGTGCGGGGAGGGGGAGAAAGGGGGGTTGCGGGGAGAGGTGTGGGGCTGGGCAGTGGGGGTGGGGGAAGGGGTGGCTGGCTTGCGAGAGGTGGGGAGGGGAGGGTGGGGAGGCGATGGTGTGGGGTGTGTTTGGGGTGGAGGGAGGAGGGGGGGTGGGGGAGTCTTTGGGGTGGGAGGGTGAGTTGGCAGGGGGGTTAGGGGGTAGGGAGATTTGGGTTGGCGGGGGGGTTAGGATTAGGGTTGGGTTAGGGTGGGTTATTGTTTAGGATTAGGGTTAGATTTTAGGGTTAAGGGTTAATTGTGGCAAAATCGTAAATAATGCAAACGGTGAGTTAACGCTAGTTACGAAAGGGCATTTGGTGAACGTTTTTAAAAGTCAGGGGTATATGGTGAATATTTGGAACATTGAGGGTATATTGTGAATTTTTTGATTTGTCAAGGGTATTTGGTGAAAAAACCGTTTTTTTATTTTCCTGTCAATTCATTATTTTACCCTGGTTTTTTTAGATTTTGTTAATTTTATTTTAGTACTTATTTTTGTTTAAGTGGTATTTTATTACTTATTTATTTAAATGTGACCCCACTACATATGATTTCTGGATCCGCCACTGTCCACAATCACAACTATTGCCAAATCTCTCGGCTATGGCGCTACAATATGCAAATCCTAGCTTAGAGTCCCTAGGTTTCACTATAAGTTTTCGTTTTTAGTTTTAAGATTTTAAAGGTCATATAATGTAAGTTATATCATAAAATTAAAAGTAGATATACTCATTCTAATCATTTTTATTTTGAAAACTAACAAAAGAATCATAATTAAAACTATTACCTTTGTCTTTTTTTTTTAATCTACACACTTTATGTTTTGACACTATTCACAAACTTTGTTTGACCATCGTTTGTGATTTATATATAAAAAAAAATATAGTAAAGCGGGATCTTGTTAAGTTCGTGTTTGCATATATTTTGCAAATATCAACCTTTTATAATTTTTATTTGTTCATAATTAATGATATTTATCATCAAAATTATGTGTTGGCAAGCGTGAAAGTCCAACTGTGTAGATTAAAAGGAAGCAGAGGTAGTAGATTTCTTTATCTCTATATGTGTGTTATATTTTTATAAAATTGAGAACAAAAATCAACAACGAACTTGCCCTCCACTAAACAATTTCATGCACCACCAACACTCCTACTGAATACTGATGGAGAAAGTTTAGCCAACGACAAAAAGCAACAATGGAAAGCTTAATGTCATGGTAATCCATTGATTGGTTGGTGAAAGATGCAACCTCCAAGATGAGTGCTCTGCCAAAAGAATGCACCGCCTACATTAGCACCTAATGTTGATCTTCTACAAGACACTAGCGCCACATATTTAATTTATTTAAACCAAATTCCCCATTTCTTATTTATTTTTTTTATAGATTATTGACCTGTAAAATACTTCATCCATCCTTCAACAGATACATAACTAGATTTCTTTTTCTTCCTTCTTTCTTATGTATTCTTGACCTATACCAATAAAATACTTTATCCATCTCTCACTAGACTCAAAACATGTGGGATGAACCACATGAAAAAGGCCGATAATTATGCCAAACAAGTAGAAAGAAAGGTACAACTTTATTACTCAAGAGTGGGTTTCCTTTTACACCCCGAAGTGTCCCACAAATACACACTCGATACAGCTATAGTTGGACATAAAGTTCCAAGGAAATGATCGGTAGAATGCTCGCTATTTATACAACTAACCGAATGAAAAGCTAGAGTTGCATATTTACCCTTTATTCGACATTTTTCTATTTATATAGGAGTTATAACTTCATGTTGCTACCATAACCTATACAAATAACCACACAATTTCATAATCCACCATATAGTCCATATCTTATCTTTCCCACAGGAGAGAAAAATCCATCAAAACAAAGGAGAACATTGAGGAGAGAAAATATGAAGGAAGAAACAAAGACATCAATGTTAGCTCATGTTTTAGTATTTCCATTTCCCATACAAGGTCATATTAATCCAATGCTCCAATTTTCAAAACGCTTAGCTTCCAAAGGCCTTAAAGTCACCTTCATTATAACTCTCTCACTATCCAAATTACTTCCTCCTCGCTCTAACTCTAGCACAATCCAAATCCGATCCATTTCTGATGGCCTCAAAGACGATGAGAAGCTTGACGACTATGAGGCCTACTTAGAGCTTTTCGAAAGAGTAGTCCCTCAAAGTCTAGCTCACCTTATTGAGGAGTATAAAGTAACTAATCACCCTGTGAAATTTATAGTGTATGATTGTTTGATGACTTGGGTCTTAGACTTGGCACGGACGGCTGGGATTGAAGCAGCTCCTTATTTTACTCAATCAGCAGCCGTTCACTCCATCCATTATCATGTGTATCAAAGAGCTTTAAAGCTTCCTATTGAAGGTTCTCTCATTTCAATGCCTTCAATTCCTTTGTTAAGACCTAATGAAATGCCTTCTTTGATAGCTAATCCTGGGTGTTATCCTTCTATTAATTGCCTTAATATCAATCAGTCCTCCAACTTTGGCAAGGCGAGATTGATGTTCTTCAATACTATTGACAAGTTGGAATCTCAGGTACTATCCTTTTTGCCTTAAGCAAATCTAGTGTGGTTACTTAAAATATTGTCATACTCATACCTATATACAGAAACTACTAAAAAAGAAGTCCTCGACTGTAGAACCACGGACATATTCATTTATTAACATCTCCATTATTACTTCAAGAGTTAAATTAAGTTAGTAGGTTGTTTTGTCTATTATGGTAGGAGAACATAATAGAGATGGAATCTTACCTCAAATGGAGTGAAGCAAAATTTTTGAGACAAACTAAAATAGAAAATGGGACAACCTTTAATATCTCTAATTGTACATTGGTAGAAATTATAAAAAGTTGAAATCGAAAAAGTATATATCGAGACGGATCTAAGAAGATTCTACTTGACTGTGTTTTTCCTTACGAAAAAATAGCTAAAGACGTCAAACTACATTGGATAAATAGTGTCAAAAGTCAATATGAGACAACTAAAAAAAACGGAACGATTTAGTAGAGAAATATGCCTAATAGGCTAGTAGGACTCCATATTGACTATTGGTACTACTTTGTACAGGTGCTAGATTGGATGAGAAGCAACCAATGGCCTATAAAGACAATAGGACCAGCCATTCCCTCAATGTACTTGGACCAACGCTTAGAGGATGACAAAGAATACGGTCTCAACTTCTTCAAGCCCGAAACCGATGCTTGCCTCCAATGGCTTGAGTCCAAGGAAACGAGTTCTGTTGTCTACATATCAATGGGAAGCTTTGCTGCCCTAGGACTAGAGCAAATGGAAGAAATAGCTAAGGGTATAATGAAAACTGGAAAGTATTTCCTATGGGTAGTTAGAGCTTCAGAAGAAGGTAAGCTTCCTCCAAATTTTAAAAATGATGTATCAAGACAAGGCTTAATTGTCAATTGGTGCCCTCAATTAGCCGTTTTAGCTCACCAAGCAATAGGGTGTTTCATAACTCATTGTGGGTGGAACTCGACTTTAGAAGCTATAAGTTTAGGAGTCCCCTTGGTGGCAATGCCTCAGTGGACAGACCAACCTACCAATGCCAAGTACATAGCTGATGTTTGGAGAATCGGTGTTAGATTAAAGGTCGATGATAAAGGTATTGTAACACGAGATGAAGTCGAAGTCTGTATACGAGAAGTCATGGAGGGAGAACGCGCCATAGGTTTCAAAAAGAATGTCATGGAATGGAAGAAGTTAGCTCAAGAGGCTATGGAAGAAGGTGGTAGCTCTGATAGAAACATTGAAGAATTTGTTGCTGAACTCATGCATATGTAGAATTTGTTTAACTTGGCGTCTAAATGTATATAGTCTCTTAGATATATGATGCTCAACCTAGTTTAGAAATTTAGTTTTCTCTGAAGTGGATTATTTGTAGAAAGATGACGACTGCCTCATGTTTAAATTATGGTGTGATGCATTATGATTATCCATTCTGTCTTCTTCTACTTCTGAGGATGATGCATTTGCCATCCTTCTTTTTTTCTATAGAATTAGTAATATCATCAATTCCCTTCTCTTTACATGTAATTTGTATATTAATTATGCATTGATGGAGCTCATATATCTCCATTATCTTATCTCTGTTTTTTAGTTTGCAACATTCGATTTTTTGGTGAGTGTATTAAAATAATCAAATATTGCAACTAAAAAAAAAAGTAGTATAAGTGAAGGGGAGCGTGGTGTCCCCTATTAAATGATTATAATACCCTTATTTTTTTAATTACATCAATTTTATTTAAAATTTTAAAATAATAACGGGTAATCAATCAATCAAAATATTTGCCATTTTAAAAAACTAAAATTAGAATAACTTAAAATTTTAGGTTTAAAAAAAAGGAAAGAAAAAAAAAAGTTTACAAAAAAAGCAAAGATAACAAATTCATTTAAGAATATCAAAATCTTCCATCAAAAGGAAAAATTGTCAAAATAAAAAATCAGCAATATACTTCCACAACATTATAGTCATGTAAAGAAATGATCATCTTAATGGGTTTATATAATTTCAATTTGTGTAAATCATTTACATAGAGGATAATAAGATCAGATTAGACAATATACCACATTTGAAGTTTTAACTATACTATCAATGATAGATAAATAAGAGTTAGAATTGAAAATAGTTCACAATCAAAATTCAAAAGAAGACAAAAGAAAAACACAAAGATATAAAGGTAATCTTTGCAATTATGGCAAAAAAATAGAAAAGAAATATTCTTTTTTTTGTTTGAGATCCACGAATAAATAAAGATAAATATAATTTTGCAATTATAAACTAATTTGCTAATCAAATTAGATAAACTTGACAAAAGAGGTGATTATGCAATATTCTTATGGACATTTTTTAGTACTATGTTTAAAATATCAATTAGAAATGGATGCTTTCTTTAACTACTTTGGTTAGTTCTATTCAATTTATTTTTCTTTATACGAAGCGATCCGTACTTATTTTCTTTGAAAATAACTTCTAATAAGTTGAACAAAACAAAGCTTTTATTGAAAAAAACTGTCAACTTAAACTATAGTGAGTTGTCGCTACATGTATTGCGTGCATGTAAAACTAACTAGTCGACATTACAAAATATCACAATAAAAAAATTATCGTCGCACGCATCGCGTGCTTAGAAAGCTAGTTCTTATGGATGTGATGGAGGAGCGTGAAAATGTGATGGAACTAACACAAGAATTAAAAAGAATATTGGTAAAATTCCTCAGGTACCCCTGAGGTTTGGCGTAATTCCCAAATTATCCCTCACATTTGGGGAATTTCTCAGATACCCATGAGGTTTGTGTTTGGGTCTAAAATACCCTTACTAATGACGGCAGGTTAACACCGTTAATTTTTTTCCTCTCCCCTCTCCATCTTCATCTTCTTCATCTCTCCTCCCATCTTCTTCACCACTCATCTCCTTTTCTTCTCTGACTTTGTGCCACAAACGCCGCCGGAAAACCACCGCACCACCTACGCACCCTCGCCGGTGCACCGCCAGAGCAGCAGCACCCCCGGAGCACCGTCGGTACCCCGCTGCAGCTCGCGCCCTGCTTGCCTTCTTCTTCTTTGTCTCTCATCCTGCTTGCTTCCTCCTTCTTTCTCTCTCGCCCTGCTTGCCTGAGCTGCTGCCCAGCTCGCACCGGAGCTCCACCAGCTCGCGTCGCCCGTCGTCAGCCGCCCCAGCCTCGCTGCCTAGCTTGCCGGACAGCCACCGCAGTTCTCCCCGCCCTTTGCCGCCTATCTGCACCATCTTCTGTCGCCTGGATTTACCGAATTCGCCCCGCCATCGTGGCTTTGACTTGATTTTTGTGCAACAATTGTTTGTAGATTAAGGGGATTAATTAAGTTTTAAAAAATCCAAAAATTGTGGACAGGATTTTTGAATTAATTTAACAAACTAAATTTGATTTTATTTTGTTAATTTAACAAACTACTCGAAAATTCAAGAAAAATAATAATGGAGGATGGTGGGAGGAGAGAGAAAATTCTGAGGTTTAGAATGTCACAAATGGAGGATGGTGGGAGGAGAGAGAAAACTTGGAGGTTCATCAATGGAGGATGGTGGGAGGATAGAGAGAAAATTGGGGAGAGAGGGGAAAACCTAACGGCGTTAGGGTTCCGTCCATAGTAAGGGTATTTTGAGCACAAACTCAAAGTTCAGGAGTATCTGAGGAATTCTCCAAATGTGAGGGGTAATTTGGGAATTACGCCAAACCTCAGGGGTACCTGAGGAAATTTCCCAAAAATATTTGATATGAATGATTCAAACTTTTACCCATCTTTATAAAATATAATCCTAACTTTCAATAATTTCGTAATAATCTCAAATTTTGACGGATCTTCTCAAAGTAATTCAAATTGTTTTTTTTGTCTTCATTGATCCAATTTGCGTATATGTATATAAAAATAATTAACAATTTTGGATTATTTTGAAAATATGACCTCCAAACTAGGAATTATTTTCGAAAATAATTGAAAGTTGAAATTATTGTCAGTTTATCCTTTATA
This sequence comes from Beta corolliflora, assembly GCA_947648045.1. Classification (NCBI taxonomy): domain Eukaryota; kingdom Viridiplantae; phylum Streptophyta; class Magnoliopsida; order Caryophyllales; family Amaranthaceae; genus Beta; species Beta corolliflora. Next base: position 13,427 of record CANSZD010001782.1, read on the forward strand.
AAATCATGTCGATATGACAAACAATCTAGAACAGAAAGAGTACATGGATTTCAAATATGGCTTGATGCTAAGGGTTCATCCCATTGGCGCTCTTGTAAACAGTTCTGTGATGTGAGCACATTTGACAGGAACATCACAAGTAAAAATGCAAGTGAACATAACTATTTAGCAGGCAGCTAATAAAGGAGTTGGAATTTAGTGGGTTGATCAATTTATACAAACCTCAGTAACTAGGTAAGATCAGGGATGGTAACTATATAAACGAAGCAATGCCAACATCATTTAAAAGCTGATGCTGGAACTTCATATTCTAACAGATGGAGTGCTAACAATTCTTAAAAGAAGGGGTTAATATTAATATCTAATACTTTGTGGTTTGAATTGTATGTAACCTATATGAGGGGGAAACAATATAGCATCTATCAAACATTGGCATGCCTTAAAAATCAGTTTCTTCACTCCAACTCAGTCGTGTTCTCGTCATCAGCTCGACTGCCCAATTTAACAACGTCTTCAACAAGAATCTTTCCATCTGGTGCAACATCAGTCATACATGAAAATTCTTGTCAGCTTGGTTATTATTCATTGCATATCGATATACAAATATGTATGATGAGAACTGAGAAGCATTTTTGCAGGAAATTTACCTCCATCTTTTGAAAGGTTGCTAATCAGTTCTTGGACACCCTCCTTGCCCAATGTGTGCTTCAGATACATAGCAGCAGCAGCCACTTCCTCCGCTGTTACTTTCCCGTCAAAGTCCCTGCACATAAAGAGAGTTCCAAATAATGACTTCGTTTGTTGTCAGAAAGAATGTTTAACAAAAGTAGCCTTTATAAGGTGTCCAGAAGGGAGTGTTTCGTATCTAGAAGAGCAAAGTAACAGCATCTCCACCTCTGAATAGCAAGTCATCTAGCTTGCAGAACCTCACTGGTGAGTTACCCTATCCTCATTTCTCAAATTCCAAACAATTTGCACAGAAGAAAGCCTATCTACCTATGACGCGTTATATTAATCATCTTGTTTCATTAAGCTTTTCATGTGTCCAACGTCCAAATATCACATACATTCACTTACCTCTTTTAGTAAATGCCAGAATGTCATTCAGGTGGGTCATTAAATAAAAAAGACTGCTTCTGAAGCCAGATGGTTCTGCCAAGGAAAAACTACAAGTCCATAACAGAAAACAACTGTCTTTTTTTTTGTGTGACCATGTGCCCTGTTGGGGGTGGGGGGACCTTCCTACTCGTAGTGTCTCTAATTATAGTTTTCTTAGCCTTACCACCTTAGGCCACAGTAGTTGAACATTTCTTCAATATGTAAGGACGACTGGAGCTAAGTTATAGTGAAGGAATGTTATAAGGATAATATGGTGGAAGTTATAAGGTGGAAGTTTGCAAGGAAATTATTATCAAGAGTAATTTGCTATAAATATAAATTTTCAAAAAAGATATAATTAAGATGGTCCTTTTTGATTAATTATTATTAACAACAATATATACTTCACGCACCAACCAATTACAATAATATAGCAACAAAGGAACCTTTTGTATGTATCTCCAACTATTTCCACCCAAGTGCTGTTTTCGATACTTTAATCTTGAGTCACTGGCCTTACAAGAGTAAGCCTGGTACCCATAGTGAAGCATTGTTTCCCAATTAGGTTCAAAGAAATGGACTGATTTTGGTTGAACGTGCAAAAGGCTCAGCTTAGAGAATTTCGTTGTCCTACAGTATCTAAACTACAAGTATTCAAATTTGCGGCTCTACCTTGAATTTTTATCAATGAGAAGTTCCACAAACATGTAAACAGTTTGACTGAGAATAAGTACAATATCTAATCACCCGCAGAGCAAGTTCAAAAGAACATGGTGCCAGAACAGGATTAAATGCATAGTGCATTATTGAGTTCCTAAAGAGAACTGAACACTTGCGAGATATATCTAACGCAAAAATGATGATCATCGAAAAACACAGCACATATAAGGACATTGAGCTCTTAATGTGACCATATGTCAAGTACTCTCTAGCCTGAACTTGATTAGCTTAGAAAATCCAAAGAAACATAGCGAAAGATTATGCCCATAGTCAGTATTAATAACAGCACTTTTCAGTTTTTCACCCATTCATCATGGGGGAAAAGAGAAGTGCAAACTAGTGAATTGTAGCCACACTTCAGATACTTTATCCTTTCATATGGATATCAATAGTAAGAACACAGGAAGTTATAGGTCTCAACATATGTTGTAAAAAAAAACAAAGTATTAATTAAGCATCTACTTCACCTGTCAAGCAGTTGCCAGCGATCACCAATTTTGGCATCCACATCATCAATTTCTTTTTCCAGTTTTTGAAGCATGGCATCAACCTACCAGGATGAACAAGACGAACTTAGAGATTAAGTGTGGCCTTAAGTTAAATATATCCACATTGGACCATAGTTCTGTATAACATCAGACTCACCCGGTCTATGAGCGCTGACGAGGCCTTGTCCTCAATAGCCACTTCAGCAGCATGGTCACTTTCTTCTCGGGCAGCCTTATAGGCCTTCAGAGCATCTGCTTCACCATCTGTACCCTCCTCCTCAACCATGGTATTATACAGATCTATCTGAAATGATCAGTAGCAAAAAACCGAAAATGAATCAAACTTCCAAGGAAACAAGACAATATAGAGTACAACTAGTTGTTGACCCGGGCTATGCCCCGAGGTTAATTTATATATTCCATTACATTTTTGTTATTTAAGATGGTTAATGTCGTTCTTTTTTTTTTCTTGTTTCGTTAAAGAAAGTAACCGATTAATGAGAGTTTGTTGTTTAGGGGTGTTCATAATCGGTTACCTAGTTATTCGGGTACCAAATATGCGGTACCCGAATACGCGGGTACCCCCTTTTCGGGTAGCTAGAAAAGCAGCCCATGACTCAACCCTGGATAACCGGGTACCCGCAAAACTGTCATAGCTTTTTTGTATGAAAAAAAAATTATTGGAAGAGCTATAGAAGAAGCTACTACTATGAGTATCAACTGCCGATCCCTGTTGATTACAGTGTTTTGGGATACTACCATGAGTGACAATTGTCAATTGCATGCCAACTCTCATTCTCATTCGTCAAAAGGATCTACTACCAATCAACCATAACGTAAATATTCTCACTTGCATATTGCATCACAACTAATTTTTTCATTAACATGTTGATTCATCCGATCCATTTTTTTACAAGTTGATTCATCTGATCCAACTTCTCCTGTAAAATGTTCATTCTTTTTATTATACATATTTTCTTTCCCCTCGAAAGTCACAAGCACAACAACGTGGTATTGGGTAGCTTATAAGATAACTCAATACATTTTCACAATTGTTTCTGATCTTATAAGAGGAGATTAAAGTTACTGTGAATCAAGGAAGAGAAAAAAAATATAACGCTGCGTTTATTCGGGATACACGTGTAACTTAAAAGCAAGCTCATTAACCGACCTGATTTTTGCATCTTTTTCCCGAGTCAGATACCCGACCCATAAAAATGAAATTTCATATTTATACCTTTTTCGGGTGACATGTCAACATGATGGGTCAAACGTATCAGGTCTTCTGAACACCCCTACTTACAATTTGGTTCTTAAATTAGAAGCGTGTAGTTTATAGCAATGTAGTTAATTGCATGTAATGTTGGGTCTCCTTAATAATTGTGGTGTATATTGTGGGATGTAAGTTACCATATCTTTAAATGCTTTTCTTAGATGTATGTTATAGTTTTTTTTCTCCCCATAAAAACCAAAAAAAGATTGTAGATTAGTGGTTAGTATGTTTGTATTTCAAGTGAGAGGTTGCGTGTTCGAGCCTTCATACATATATTTTTGTTGATTAGTTTGTATCATTTGTTTGGGAGGGGGAGGTACATGTGGCAGTATGACATTTGTTTGCTTTGAGTTTTAGATATATATATAGATTTCCAAGAAGCAGCTGAATTTCAAATTTCATTTAATTTCCAGCAATAAGTTTCCAAGAACAATGGAACACTTATTTAGTCCCACCAAAACCTAGTAATAGCAAGTTAGTAACAAATATTTTATGCATTCTTTCCTCTAGCAATGCCACTGATGCTCTTTCCTTTTGATGGCAGAGTGGGGAAAAGAACACAAAGAGGTAGATACAAGTGTGTATGCTCAAGTATCAATAAGCAAGCAGCCGAAAAGTTTGAGCAAAAGAATCATCAGGATAACTAAGAAAAGGAACTAGGCTTCTAAATCCAGATATCAAGTGATATCACCATATCTTCAAGTAATGAGATGAAATACAAACTAATCCTACAGCAGATAGTGGTACAAACGAAAGTCAGTACCATGAGCAGGATATAATTGGACAGCATAATTCTTTGAACATTTGATTCGATTTTAGATACCAGAAACAAACCAAAGAAACACAGAGACCCAAAAATTATTACACAGCTCCATTGCAAACACATGATGAAGAGAGAGAGATAGCAGTATAGCACTTGCACAATCGTTGAACCCACCACCCTTTTTACCCAAAAGATAATATTAAGGGAGTATAAAAGTCAAATAAGGAAACTTAAGGTGGTTAGAGGTGATGATAAAGGGGGGAAAGTGGTGTAAAGAGAATAAGCTAGTGTTGGGAAGAACTAAGAAGAAAATGGAATGAAGGGGGGAACTGTTACCCTCATTACGGGTGTAATAGTTACCCACCACCCCCAGGGTAATTATTACCCTCATTCAGGGGGGAAATAGGCTAATAGCTTCTCCCTCCCTCCCTTCTCATCACAACACCACTACATCATCCCCTTGCAACCACCTCAACTCACCATCATTTCATTTTATTAAGGTAGTTTGACTTTTATTACTCCCCTAATCAATTACCCCCAATCCAAGCATGTCCTGAGGAACAAATCAATTTTCTCAAGCCTAAACTTATCACCAAGGAAAAGAAACCAGAATAGGATCCTACCTTCCTGATAAAAACCACAGGGACAAGGTCTTTTCTACAAAACTGCCAATTATTCACAATCTTTTGCATACCTCTTTGTTGACAAGCCTTAGGAACTCTTCACGTTCTCTGCTAACTGACTGCAAATTCAAGCCAGAAACTTTCAGAATCAATTCAGATCATTTAGTCCGGCATATGACTAAAGAATAGAAGTATTCAGGATCATCATACAGATGCAGAAGCCAGAACAGCCAATGCACGACTGAGTTCACAGAGCTGCTCTTGTTTTTCGTCAACTCTTGCTCTAGCTCGTTCCTGTGCTTCTCTTGCTGTTGCGATATTCATCTCCTTCAACGCAAAATCTCCCTCATCCTCTGCAGAGTCTTTGATCTTAGCATCTTCTTCCTCTTTTTCTTCCTCATCCTGTGATTAATTAATCAGAAAAGGTAAAATTTATCAAATGAATACTACGACAGAAAGAAATAGAACAGAAATACTCCCCCCCCTAGATTTAAAAAAAAATAGAAATAAGTCCTTTATATACAAAGGCAACCTTGACATGAGTCCCACTATCTTGTTCTCAAGAATGCTAATACAACATCACAAGGCATACAAAGCAACATTTTCTGAAATGTTATGCAAAAAAAAAGAGGCCATGGTAGGAGGTCAAAACCTTAATTAGCTCCTCTTGCATCTCAAGGTATTCTAATTTCCTCCTCCTCTCTGAAACAGAATCTTCAGAAGGCAAAGATGTTATACCGACAGTATCTACAACCTCATCCGGAAGAGAAGACAACGTTGCCTGTACAGCCTCTTCAGGCTTCAGGTTCCCGGACACCACAAAGGCCCTGCCAGGAGAGAAACAAAACGAATCACTTTGTGTACCTTCCCATTACACAAAGCTTTATGATTATATAACACTATCAACAATAAGCAAAAAACTGATCCATATGTTTGGGTACACTACCTGGAAAGGATTAGTAGGGAAGACGGGACAGAGTGATTGAGAGACAAATCCAGCCAGTCACGAAGCTGCAGACAGAAGTTAATGCTCCGTTATTTTCAGTAGAAAATGTAGCCTATTTTTAAGGGTAATCTCTATTAAAAAGTCAGCAGCACTCTAACAGGAAGATTCTATCCTGACTTGTAAAATAAGATTTAACATAGAGCTGGAACAAAAAGCAACTGTGTTTCGATGTAAAGCTAAAAATTTCATGACAGAGGTTTAAATAGATGAGAGATCAATCTCTGTCTTCTAGGTACGATATTTAAAATTTAAAGACTGATTTTCAGATGAGAAATTTTCTACTGATCTTGGAAAAGAGTACCACTTTATCATCAATCATAGCAGTACTTTGCAGATCCTCAGCCAAAAAAACGAAAAGCTTTTAATTATTACAAATCACTCCAAGAAGCAAATTCTGTAAAAGCAAAACAAAGAAATTCTTAGATACCCAAGAGTGAGGCTTATTTGGGTTGGTTTGACCAAAGTGCACAATACCGTAAATGTTATTATAGGAACCAATATACCCAACAAAGAAATATATCACAGGCTCACAGCTAGTTAATCAATTACTGGCAAGCCCAAGAAACATTTAAATGTGATGCAAGAGGAAAAGGGATGAGAAAAGGCATTACCAGCTGGCGCATTTCCTCCACTGAAACTAATCCAAGCATGCCACGTTCTCTACACTCTTCACGAAGTTCAGCTTCTGAAAGCGACTCAATACCCTCAGCTTGAATCAACCTATCATCATCATTAATCCTGTGGTTGCAATTTGAGCAAGAGACAAGGAAAGAAAACAGAAAACATGAGCACAAATTGAAAGCCTTCTTAAATTCATGTATCATCAATTCATCCCGACAAGACAACTTTCCAGAGCAGTAACATTTCAGACAAATGTCACATATGCATGCACACTCTCCGCTTGAAATCAATCATCATGACATGCAGTAAATTTTTCAAGATGAGCAAGATACTCATCGTCAATATTTGCACATCTACTCTTTTGAAGTTTGATTGCAGCTGAAGCACATATAGACATATTTATTACACGAGATCTAGGTAGAACAGAACAGCGGCATTAACATGCACCCATTGCTGAGAAATGTTGCACAGAACCCTGAATTCCTCAGCCTTCAAAATGACAAATTGTCTACCAAAAAACTTGAAGTATTCTATGAATGCAATAGAGATTATTTTAGCTAAGAAACTGATGCTGTTGCTCCAAATATATATTACCATTCGCACAAACATGTTTTTTTTTGTGTGTTACGCATGCCATATGGCAGAAACACAGAGTGGATCAATCATATACAAGCACAAATGCACACCCTTACTACCCACCACCACATATGTCAATGAGAAAAATAATGTGCTACCCTTCTGAACTGAATCTCTATCAGAGCTGGTGAGTGGTCACACAGTTCAAAAAGATGGTAAAAGCATGCATACTTAGTGGATAAGGCCCTCATCCATGAGATCCACATCTGTTAAGCCAAGGCACCCAACCAGCCACAAGGACAATAGAAGGATACAGGGGAAGTAGGTGAACAGAAAGATAGCACGGAGAGAGACAGAGGACAGGACATCTATCCATCATTAATCACTAGTCACTATAAATCAAGCTCAATCATTGGTATCGCATAGGCTTTAATAAACAACCAACCAGGTGATAATGGCCTTTAAGCTCAATCATTATTATCACATAGACCTCAAAGATCAATATATTTTCCCAACACCATGATATACCTCTCTTCTTTCTATAATGATCCCGCTGAATTTTTCTAATTTGCAGCTTGATTTTACTGGTTCATAGCAGATAGACACCCAAGTTCATCTCCTAAGATCCTTAATCATGCTTGATAATTCTCAATTATAACCCCGAAGCTCCATTATTAAGCTTTCACATCAACAGTCTCCAACCTGTCACAAAACCACCACATAACCCAGATTCCTTTCTTGGGGGTTTTTTTTCTGCTATTTGTGCGGCTATTATAACCAATCCACAAGAAATTCAAGCGTTACTCAGATTCACAGAAAAGAACCATGTAAATCACAAAGTAAAAATAAAGTCATTACACACCAAAACAAATTGCCACAGGCAACACCTAATTACCTTATAGAACTAGAAGTTCTTCATCTTAATTGCAACTTCCCACTACATACAAACTTCACACGAACCTCATAATTCAAGCATTAAAATTTTTCAAAGACTAGAGATACAAAGTTGGATTAGTTAACTTTGGATTCATACATGTTTAAGTAAATAACAGATATATATCTCTTAGATACAGGTAGCTACACTGAACTGAGCTGACTACTTACATTTGTTTTAATTCCTGCCTTCTTGGTAATCAGCTACATATCTTTTAGTTATATAATATTCGTTTTAAAGTTATCATTAATGTTACCACCATTTTGATGTGGTAATAACATATCTGTGACAGCCTGACAGGTTCACATTAATTGTCAGCAACACATCGAAAAGATATATTGGCTATTTTGATTTGGTTTAAATAGACAAAATACTGTCGAACCTAATATCGTGGAGCCTGAAGGATGAATTAACAGCTTTACAACCAAATCAAAATAGTCAGCTCACCATGAACCTAATATCATGTCAAGGTAGGTTTTGTTTTTACCAATGATTTAACCCTCGTAACAATCCAAGATCAGATACTATAAAATAGATAAATTTTGAAACTTGTTTCCCCATGCATACCTATTTAACATAATACTAACAGCAATAAACCATGCCAATGATGAAACTTAAACTTACCTCTTCAACCTCTTACGAAGCATGTAGCGCAAATATGTGTCTGTACCAAAAGGACTGATTCCCATATATTTGCACATGCTCACTAATCGAGGCCTGAATATAGCAAAACAGAACTGCATCAATAACCTTTTTTTTTTTATACGAGCTGCATCAAAAATGAGAAATGGGGTGAAACTATACAGGCATTATTCATTAAATTATTGTGTCAAAACGATTAATAATTCTAGAGATTGCACCAGAGGAAAAAAGTACCTGCTGATATTAGCAAGGGTGAGTTCATCATTGAACAACTTTGCAAAGCCCAAAATTTCATCATTTGAAACACGACTACCTTTTCTAACCTACACCATCATATATTTGCGTCAATACTCAATACAGAGCACCAAGCACACAGAAATCAGAACACGCCAAGTAATTATCTACCCACCTTGTTCAGAAATTCATCAAGGTCTTCAGCTGTTTGCTTCATCTCTCCACTGCGTGAATTTTGCACTTCTTTGGCCATTTGCTTGACAGTGTCCTGAAGAAACTTTGCATATTCTATTCTTGCAGTTAGTCTTCGTTTCAAGGCTTCCTATAAAATGGCATCCATTGTTAGAAAACATTTTCTGCTAATAACATTGTTGAGACATTTTCACATAAGACACAGTGATTTTCGCAAATCACCATCCCTAATAAATCTCAAGCCCAAAACAGTTTATTTGTTAGAAAATGACCATTCAGAGTATGCCATCTTTCACGCAGTACCACTTTACCAATTTTTAACAGTAAAATCAAGTTTTCTTGGACATGTTTTAATGAACTCAAATAGCGTTAATAGAAATTCCTTCTATAGACATAAAACCCAAATCTTGTTCCAATACGTCACACAACTTCCAAACAAACATAACCTTTTATCAAGAACAGTAATTGGTGCTGATTTGCATAAGCAGTACATTTAGGGTGGTGACCTGCCAGAAAGGAGAGGTGTGGTCAAGTGCATATAGCCATATACCCTACATAAGGCCTCAGGGGAGGACAGCGCATATATCCTATTTTAAGAGTTGTCACATAAGAGATGCAAAAATGATAAAGTATAAGGATATCCCTTACTCTACTAAATGAAAGGCTCACTCACTACTCACTTCTTCATCGCCAAAAAATAGTAGTTGCCTAGTTGGTGTCAGATCAAGGGTCTTCTGAAAATAGCATCTTTTCAAATAGCAATTCAGGGTTGATTCTTATTACATGCTATCCACCCCGCCCCGCCCCTTCAAACCATCGTATGCGGGAGCCTCATTTTAAAACATAGGGGCAATGATACATTATGATGTACCATAAATACAATAGTGAAAGGTATACACCCAAAAAATTCAAGTCTCCTTATCGACATAGAAAGGATTGCAATATACAACCTTGACCAAAAAAGCCATCACAAACATATAAATTCAAGTTCACGGCACACAAATAACATGCTAAAAATGAGCATGCAACAATACACGTACTATCTATCTCAAATTGATTGAGGTCATAAAAAATAGATACAATTCCATTCAAGAGAAACATGATAGGAAGAGAGTAATAATTTGATCTGTAACAATAAACCTGTTCTTTCATCTTGTCTTGAAAGGTGGATGGAAGCATGTTTGGAAACAGCTTTAGGAATACTGGTAGTAAAAACTCCATGAAGGGGGCAATTATAAGAACAGCAAACGGGACTAGTCTAAATATGTCAGCTGTTGTCCTTGTAAGCTGCTGTCTTTCCCTTCGAGAGAGACTCCTTCCACCAGCAAGTTTAAGGAGCAACCTAGAACTAATCCTCACATCTGCCCACAGCAATTTGCAGCCCAACCAATAATGCTGCAAGGTTGATTTGACTTCATCCTTCCAATGAAGCATTTTTTTAGACCAATCCTCCCTGCATCAAGACTAGTTTAATAACATGAGAATGGCAAAAGCATCACCTAAGCACCACAACAGACAACTAACCTGCTCATAGAAGCTATAGCTCTCAAAGCAGGACCAATTCCCAAAAGTGTCGCCCACACTCTACCTAGAACACTTTTAGCACCCTTTTGAGAATCCTGCAATTTGGCTTTTACTTTTGCTTTGGCAGCACTTAAGCCAACTACAGCTTGATCACATTCCTCTGGAGATGCCTCTTTTTTCTTCTTAGCAGCAACTTCTTCATTCTCCTCATCATCATACTCTGGTTGTCCTGCTGTGGCGGTGGAGGCATGACGTATAGGGTGTAACTTCAACGCTATAGCCATTGGCAACCTATTATTCTGTCTCCCATTTTGAGAAGCAGGTGATCCAATTCCATAATATATGGACCTATAAACTCCTAGCGCAGAAAATTCTGTGGCATGGTTGTTACTTGTTAGCATTAGAAAATGGATATGCATCCCCCTCATTCACATGATTTATCTTTGAAGAAACAAAGCTTGTCAAAGAGCTTAAACTTCGAGTATCGAAATACTGAGTGGGCCGTCCAGGACTGGCATCATAGAAACTCTGGGTAGACTGCAAATGGACAGTCAGATAATCAACAAAATATCTCTTCCTTCTCACTAATATTCTGGATGCCATTAGCAAGAGATCCTCCACTCACCCGGAAAAAGGCACATTCACGCTCTCCAAGCCTACATTCACGCTCTCCAAGCCTACATTCACAGCAAAGTGGTCACATTCACCAATATGAGGGTCCTGGAAGAGCTTACCTAGGCAGAGTAATGAAGGAACAATTTCGTGCACTGAAAATGAAAAGGAACAAATTCAACTCCATATGATACTCTCATTTCTCAAGTTATCCTCGATAGGAGATGTTTCGCATTACTTATATTGTCCTTCTGTTTATCTTCCAAAGAGATTGTAACCATTTTATATTCTTATCAATTTGTGGCAATTCAGGTGATTGAATCGTGTTCATAATTGGTATTGTGTCAATTTCAAATTGATAAAATTTATATCAAAAATCATACAAAATGTAACTAAATTGCATAATGTGACAAATGGATCAAATTGGATCTGTGTTGCTTCATGTTCTTCCGGAGTCAGTTCAACTTTTTCTCGATAACTTCGTTTCACATATGGGTCATGTTGTCATGTCATTGCTATCTCCAAATTAGATAGCAACAATAACTTGAAAGAAAAGATTCCACACTATTTTGCCAACAAAAAAGGCCAAAAGGTGATGAATAGACATGGCCACGGGCCGGGCTGGACTAGTTCGGGGCCGGTTCAATTTGGCATGAACCTGAACTGGACCGGTTAGCTGACCTGTCCGGTTCAGGTTCACGGCTAAGTATTGTCCAACCTGAACCGGTTCGGCCATGGTTCGCTCCGGTTCAAGGCTAGGGCCGGTCCGATTCGATTCAGGGGTGGCCCACCAATTCACCTTTTTATTTTTATTTTTCGTGTATTTGGAAATGTGTTTCAGTCCGGAATTTTAATTTTAATTAATAATAAATAATAAACTAACGAAAAAACCTAAGAAAAAAGCAATTTATAATACCGGTTCAGGGCGGTTCCGGGCGGTTCCTTTGTGTGGTCCGATTCAGGGCTAAGCGGGCAGTCCGGTTAACGGTTCGCGGTACGGTTTAGCTGTTGATTCGGGACGGTTTGTCTTCTCCGCCATCTAGCCCGTTTTTTACCAGCTAGGTTCACAGTTCCGGGATGGTTCAAGCCCGGTTCAGTTGCGGTCCGGTTCGGGCCTTTTTTGTGGGCCGGTTCAGGGCTGGGTCGGGTTTGAACTGTCCAATGACCACCTCTACTGATGATACTACCCTCGATGGCCACTAGCAATTGAGTGTCAAATTAGATCATTTTCTAACTCAAAAGTAGTGTTAGTTCAATAAAACTGTCTTTAAAAGGTAGAAGTTTGCAAAGAAAAAAAGAATTGATGAGGTAGATTTTCTCAAAAGAAATGATAAGGTAGTTTTTCCCAAAAAAAATTAGTGACAAATGATCCTAAAGAAAAGCTAACTTGCCAGAGTCTTATCATCCACATGATAGTCATTTAACTTATGGTACTAGCAAAAGACAAACGTTCAAGTTCGAACCAGCAGAAACTAGCAACTACAGCTTACCAAGATCCATATACAACAATATTCAAACATCATTTGTAGTCTCCTATGCAAAAATACGAGCCTCGCGGCCACACCTAAGAAAACCATCACCAAAACCTCGACACAATTACGCAAATCACAAATTTCATGAAGAAAATAACCATCATTCAGTGAAAACCAACAACGGCCTTCTGACAAAACCTCGAAGATTCGAGAACACCGTACTCAATATCATGCTGTCCTAAATCCAACTATCGTTTGTAGCTCATAGCCATTGATTATACATCTCCCTCATCAAACAAGTAATCGTAGCAACTCAAGAAATTCTTCCGCAAAAAAACAACTCCACCAAAATACACAGCGTAATCAAGCATGATAACAGTTGATCAGAAAATCTAATACGGTGCAAAATAACATACGATTGATAAACAGAGATAGCACAAAAATATAATGGAAATGTGAAATCAATCATTAGAACTAAAGAGCAAATAAGAGTAAATTTGGATTAACTTACAGCTAAAAATCTAATACTTCAGACGAATCTTACAATGCTGAAAATGTGACAGTGAAGAAAATTTTTGGAGAAAAAAATGGTGTGAAGAAGATTACAAAAATGGAGGTTTGAGAGGAGAGAGTGAAAACAGACCAGCTTTTTCTGTCTGCAGGGAGGGTTGGGGTTTAAGGAGCAAGATACAGGGGTTTTAGAAGGGAATGAAGACTGTTTTATGAAAAAAAATTCATCTTTTATTTTTTGTTGGGAAGTGAAGAATGTTGAATTTTTCCTAGGAATAATGTCAAAGGGAATATTAATTCCTCCTATGTGTTTAACTTGAAATTAATTCCATGGATACCGTCTACGTAGGACAGCATGCCAGAATTTTGGTTTTTTAAATGAAACCGATACTCCAAGTAGCGGTTAATACCAAAAATGTTTCAACGAAGTTGACCGCTACTTCAAATAGCGGTTATATTGTGTCCCTAAGATAAGCTATAACTGCCGCCAAGTCACCAAGCCATACATTTTATAACTGTTGGACGGTTACCAACACATGGTAACCGCTCTCCATGATCCCATCACGTGGGTAATCATTTAACTGCTACGTTAGGGATCCTTTTACTTTGGTTTAATGGATAAATCCATCGCCACTACGCGTCGTATCACCACACGAGACTTGTCAGGACCAACCCTGGGCTCGTCCGCACATCCCACCACGTGCATCCATCTCGGGTTTCAGTCCATCTCTTAGGGTATCCACTTTGGACATCCAAGGTTCGAGTATAACTCTTTAGTCGCGTGCGACTCTCATGAGTTGTATACATTAACCCTCATGGCCTCGTCCAACGTCTAGCATTGCGCCTAGACGTAGTCAGCCCTTTGACTAGTGCCGATAAAAGTGACGATTACAAACCTCCCCCACCAAAAGGAGGCTGATGTCCTCGTCAGGTTTCACTACTGAGCTATTCGTCGAGAAGTGTACTCTTTCACTTCGTACAAATTCTCATGAGTAATCGTCACTTTCTTTCTGACTCGTCTTATTCATTATGAGTCTCCTCGATCACATGCCCTACATGATCCCAACTGATCAACGACATTCGCAGACTTGTGGGGCTTGGATGTTAGCCATCTCATGGTCTTTAATCACAAGCCAACAGGATCTATGATAATTCTCATAACCTCATCACCATTATTTCCTTCAAAACCGGCATCTTCCCGTCATTAATGGAAGTAATCATTCGAGGTACCTCCCTTTCCACAGAGGAGGGGCATCTTCCCCTTTTCCAAAAGTCTCCACCACCACGGGTCTCTTTTGGTGCGAATGATGACCTTCACCCGTCATCCATCTGCATGCTTGAGTGCTCATGTGCCCGGGAACCACATGCAAGCCCTTTCCTCAATACTTAGGTTAACCATCGTTAACCCGTGTCGACAACAATCGTCATTGTTGTACTCGACACACCACATTCCGAGGTAAACCACCCCTTAAATCCGTCTACTCTCTTTACCCGAGAGTATCCGACAGATCATGCGCCCTCTCTTGGGGGCTTTCCCAAATTACCAGTTCGAGCCGGAACTGCAATTTGGCGAGGATAGACAACAACCCACGCATGGAAGACTTCACGCGGTTCCTTCCATCGATTCTACTCCCTTGATTTCATCCTTTGGAATGAAAATCCCACTAGAGTGGCCTTCGATCAATATGAGCAACGTCAATATTTGCCTCGCTACGATTCCGAATTATGGTGCACCTTGCCCGAGTTAGGAGACAACTTGCTCCAGTCTCACCGTATGAGGCTAAGCCCTCACACTTTTGCTGGCAACAAGCCTGTACTCCTCAAACCTCAACGACGTTACGAGAGTAAATTCTCGTACCCCTACAAACAGTAGGTAAGTTTTCATTCCCACCTTTCGGGCTCGGCCAAATAAACGAGATCAAGCACTCGTGTTCCTACAAACTGTGGGTAGTTTCACCTTAAATCCTTCGAACTTCGCCGAAGATTCAAAGGTTAAACGCTTTTACTTCTGCCATCAGTTGGCAGGTGCTTCGGATTCTGCCGAAGTCACGAGATCATAGACTCGTGGGGTCATTCTTAGTGAATCCCTCCATCTTACCTTTGCAGATCATTTTTATGTACTTGTTAGAGCTTGGTTAATACACAAGATCAAGACTTATGGTTTCTAGACAACGACCATTGAGTTTCATGTTTTGGCTTGACCAACATGACTCCGTGTTCATGCTCCATCCCAAGGGATTGGCGTAACCCACAACATAGTTGCCGAAAGGATAGACTTACTCTATCGCAACCGGGATCCTTTAGGTTAAAGCCCTGAACAAGGTCTACAAGCGCAACATTTTCTATGAAAGTGTTCCTCTATATTTCATTATATAGCCCTTTGGACAGAGCCGAGGGTCATCCCAACTTGCGTTGGTTCAGATGTTCCCAAGTCTGATTAGCGTTAAACTCACGAGCTTGTGGCTCCAAGTCAATCAAACACTAATAATAAATGATAACACGTTTAGAATTGGCTATGTACAAGCAATGAAAAAGTACACCAAGATAATTTTCCATAATATAAATATGTTAACGTCTTACATCCTAATCCGAACTTAAAAGCAAGAAAACAAACCAAAGCTTTAACATCAAGCTAGTAAATACAAACCAACAATAACAAAACAAACAAACCAACATAAGGAATAAGGCTTCACCGAGCACACCAACTTCTAACCGCCTCATGGGTGGAAGGGGTCAAACTGAAACTTTGACGGGGATGTAGGGGTGTATTCCTCATCCTCGTCACTGAACCTACAAACATACCAGTTCGTAGAGGAGTCTAACCTTATCCAATGATCATCGCTTTCCGATTCATCATCGGAAATGACGACCACTTCTATCGCCTTCTTCTACGACACTGGGGCTTCATCTTCCTTGTTGGTCGTGCGGGTCTGCAGTTCCAGGGCTTCCTCCCATGTCTTGAATTCGTCACCGATGAACCATCCTCCCAAGCATCGCATGACTGAATTTCCCACCAATGATTTCCTCTCGGGTGCTCCACCGTTAGGGAAACTGGGGAGAGGAGTCGGCAGCGGAGTCCCTGCTCGATCCGAGAGATCTTCCATCCTCGCACACCATCCATTTAGAAGGACTGATAGTTTTTCATCGATTTCAAACATACGGCCGTTGGCAACATCATTGTTCCAATCGCTCCATGGCCCGAGTTAATACCAATGACCCCCTGGTTCTTGTGCACCAACTCCTTTAAATTTTACAAGGCCTCCAGTGGACGGTCGGCGTCCAAGATGGATCCGGCAAAATCACTCATGTACTCCATTGTCTTGGAGTACACAACATCTCCCTCGCTGATAGGGGAGTCCACATCCGGTTCCTCGATGGAAGGAGGGTGTGGTTCCGGAATAGAAGGAGATACCATCGACAACGGGGGAACAGCACAAGGAGAAAGGGGCCTCCATGGTGGCATTCCGGGAAAGTTTCAGGGAGATGAAGAGTGTTTAGAAGGAGAGTCGACACATAGGATACCTTTTCCGTGTCTCTTTGGAGTTCTCATGGTGTAAACGCCTCTGATTAAATTCCGGCAAGTCGGACCAAATTGTCACAGAAAATTTTTCAAACACCCCTTTTCCGCACTTAAGAGGTTCCTGTAATGGCGTCTAGACAACGTATAAACCAGCCTACAAATACTCACGCACTATTAAGTTAAGATCAACGTAAGTAATAACAACACACACGAGAACACAAGACAACTTTATTTCTTTGAGAGAACAACTTTCATATAAGGCTAAAATCCCTACTGAATCCTCTGCCAAATGCCTAAGGTAAGGCTGCTATTTATAATACAATATAGTGGCTACGACCTGACCACCTAAGCAAAGTAACCACCCACTATCTGATAACTACCCACTATCTGATAACTACCCACTAAGTTATCCATCATGCATGCACTATCTCATACGTGGGAGATCCTCCACTATCTGCTGACTAGGCGCCTTATATTAAGGAGAGTGGTGAGGAACGTGGGTGGTTACACAACCGCCCACGTCCATCACTCACTGAACAACCGTCGCGAGTAACTGCTCGTCCGGTAAAGTACAAGTGTCTACTTTACTCATCGTAACCGCCCATGGCTGCATTCGTAACCACCTACCAAGTCAAGCGTAACGACTCATGACTCTTGAAGTAACTGCCACCAAGCCAAGCGTAACTGCTCATGGCCTTTGACGCAACCGCTCACCAAGTCCAGCCAGAACCGCCCATGACTCTTGACGCAACTGCCACCAAGTCGAGCGTAATCGTTTGTGATGTCAGTGTAACCGCTCCTTATTTGTAGGAGTGTGCCCTCTCACACTCCAAATAACCGTTCCCCTTTTTAAGGGAACATGGGGCAGCGTGGGTGGTTACTATAACCACCCACTACTCTTGCTAACATCCCATAACCGCCCCTTATTTCAAGGGAATAACCGCCAGCACTAGGTCCGCTCTTGGTAACTGCCGCCAAGTCACCCAACCACCTAGTTTATAACCGATGGGCGGTTACCAAAGCATGGTAACCGCATCCCATTATCCATGTCGGTCGTACCCTTGGTAACTGCCGCCAAGTCACCAAGCCACATATTAAACAACTGTTGGGCGGTTACCAACGCATGGTAACCGCTCTTCAAGATCTCGTACTAGCCGTAGCCTTGGAAACTGCCGCCAAGTCACCAAGCCACACATTTTACAACTGTTGGGCGGTTACCAACACATGGTAACCGCTCTCCATGATCCCATCCCATCACGTGGGTAATCATGTAACTGATACGCTAGGGATCCTTTTACTCTGGTTTAATGGATAAATTCATCACCACCACGTGTCGTACCACCATACGAGATTTGTCTGGACCAACCCTGGACTCGTCCGCACGTCCCACCACGTGCATCCATCTCGGGTTTTAGTACATCTCTTAGGGTACCCACTTTGGACATCCAAGGTTCGAGTATAACTCTTTAGTCGCGTGCGACTCTCATGAGTTGTATACATTAACCCTCATGGCCTCGTCCAACGTCTAGCGCTGCGCCTAGACGTAGTCGGCCCTTTGACTAGTGCCGACAAAAGTGACGGTTACACCTGTCCAGTATGTCCTCTATTTCGGTGTCAGGTAATGTGCATCCCATGCTTACTCGTGCCAAGGATGGCATTTTTAAACCTAAAACCATCCTCAGTTTGAGTACCGTAGTCTCCGAACCCGATCCCTCCTGTTTCACCAAGGCTAACAAAATTCCAAAATGGCAACAAGCTATGGCGGATTAGTTCAATGCTTTAATTGCTAATAAGACTTGGGATTTAGTTCCATTAGATACTTCGAAAAACTTGGTCGGTTCTAAATGGCTTTGTAAGACAAAAATACAAATCTGACGGGTCTGTTGTAAAGCCCGATTGGTTGCTCAAGGTTTTAAACAGCAAGTCGGTGTGGATTACTCTGAGACTTTTAGCCCTCTTGTAAAATCCACCACTATTCGGTTGGTTCTGTCTCTTGCCATTTCTTTTGGTTGGGTCATTCGGCAACTTAATGTCAAAAATGCGTTTCTTCATGGTCTTCTTACTGAAGAAGTTTATATGCGGCAATGTAGGTTTTGTTCATCCCGAGTACCCCTCCCATATTTGTCGTCTGCTAAAGCTATCCATGGTCTGAAGCAGGCCCCTCGGGCCCGGTTTCATCGGTTTAGTAGTTTTCTTTTACAACATGGCTTCATTTGCTATCAGTCGGATAACTCTATGTTTGTTTTCTGGCGACGTTCCTTTGTTATCTATCTACTCCTCTATGTTGATGATATTATTGTTACTGGCAACTCTCCTGCTTTAATTTCTGTCTTTCTTAGAGTCTTAGCTGCTCAGTTTGCCACGAAAGATTTAGGGAACCTTCATTATTTCCTTGGTATTCAGGTTGTGCATACGTCTTCTGGTCTTTTCCTTTCTCGACACAAATATGTGACTGATCTCCTTCGAAAATTCCATCTTCACACTACTAAACCTGTGCGCACACCACTACCCACTTGTACCACTGTTTCTCTTACTGATGGTACCCTGTTGTCTGATCCTTCTGAGTATCGTAGTATGGTAGGGGCCTTACAGTACTTGACTATGACTCGACCTGATATTACTTACGCTGTGCATGTAGTTTCGCAGTTTATGCATGCACCCTGGACATCTCATCTTTTGCTTGTCAAGCGTATTTTTAGGTATTTGCAGGGTACTGCGGCTTATGGTCTATCGCTTCGCCCCTCCCGTCGTGTTACTATTGTTGCCTACTCAGATGCTGATTGGGCGGGTTGTCCCGATAGCTCCCGTTCTATTACGGGCTATGATGTCTTCCTTGGTAACAACCTTATCTCCTGGCACTCTAAAAAGCAACCCACTGTGTCCAAGTCTTCCACTGAGGCTGAGTATCGGGCCGTTGCTTACACTGTTCAAGATACTATTTGGATACGTTCTATTCTTGCTGAGTTGGGTCTTCTGTTTCGCCAACCTATCAAGCTCTTCTGTGATAATGTTTCTGCTTCTTATTTAGCTGTTAATCCTGTTCAGCATGATCGTATTCGTAGCAAGCATATTACTATTGATTTTCACTTTGTTCGCGAGCATGTTGCTCGTGGCGATTTAGTTGTACGTTATGTACCTACTTAGTTTCAGATTGCTGACATTTTTACTAAGAGTCTTAGTAGTCAGCGTTTTGAGTTTTTACGTTCCAACTTGCACGTGATTCTCCCTGCACAGATTGAGAGGGTGTAATAGTGGATACCTAAGGGTATTATTGTACACTGTATAATTTATAAGTTAGTATAAATACAGAGCCAGGCTACCTATGAAGGTAAGCCGTTATCATAATTACACACCTATGTTATCGTTTTCTTTCATTTACTTCGTCTTAAATTTATGGATTTAGGATATTAAAATTTGACGACGACAACAACAACGCACTTCTCAAGTATTAAATTCTAATCAACCAATCTGAAGCAACTTGTATTAAATTCTAATCAACCAATCTGAAGCAACTTTTTACTTAGTTTTCACCGATTTGAGAAATTGAAACCAAAATCATACGCTCGCTGAAGAAAGTTCATTAGATTAAGATGCATGAAAATTTGTATTTTTTTAAGTTAGATGGCTCACAATATCCAAGCTCCAACGACAATCTGATTCATAAGAGATCAAACACGTTTATATAGAGAGGCAAATTGTAGGATTGACAATGTTAAAAACCTAGTCACATTACGTTTTTTTTAAAGGGGACCTCGTCATCTTACTTGATTGAACATGAGAGCTGACTTTCCTTGTAAGGACAAACTTATGTTTTACTTTCTAGTTCAGCATCTAATTACTAACATTTTTAATCCATCAAACCAACTTGATTGTCCTCAGCTAGCTATAAAGTTAGTGACTTAGTATTTCCCAACAAATATGTTGGAAGCTAGATCTAGTCACTGCAGTCAAGATCTGATTACTACGCTCTGCAGAAAATTGACCAAATCGAGGCCTCAAACACCGTGGCCAAGAGTCCAACCATAATTAAATGCTACTCCCTCCGTTTTCGAAAGTTCTTCCTGCTTTGACCAATTTCCTCTCACAAAAAGATTCTAAATAGGAACAACCAAAGAAAATGGAGGGAGTATATATATAAAGAAATACTACAGGCACTAACAGATGCTACTCC
The DNA here is from genome assembly GCA_947648045.1 of Beta corolliflora. Lineage (NCBI taxonomy): Eukaryota > Viridiplantae > Streptophyta > Magnoliopsida > Caryophyllales > Amaranthaceae > Beta > Beta corolliflora. The sequence goes on from CANSZD010001782.1 coordinate 34,406, forward strand.
ATAGTCCATAAGAAGTCCTACTTGAATGAATTCTGAGCTTCAAAGAGTATATTTTACTGCTTATTAATGTGTATAACGATATGGGTATATATATGTATTCTTGCACACAGTATACATGGAAAGAAGCTGTTCCAGTCCTTTCCAGAAAGAGAAATACAGACGAAAGGAGCAAAAGAACGACAGACTGAAGTGGTAGTGATGTGATCATAGATCAGTTCTCTTCGTTCAAATAGGTCTCTCAACCATAACTTATCATGGCAAGTACAATGTAAAAACCCCGAAACGGTTCTTGCGGGATTAGTCTGGTCTTCCACAGAGTTTCCGCAGTTATACGCGCGTTCTTCTGTTTCCTGCAACACCACAAGATTTGCTTGTTGAAGATCACCGATAAATCTTTTTCTTATATATAAATGGCATGTATTTGAAGAGAAGGCTAGAAAAAATGATTGCATGAGAATATAACCTATGGAAAATGTGGCCTGGAGTATCATATACATTTTTTTTGTGCTTAGGTAGAACACTATATTTAGGAGGAAATCTTTAAATATAATACAGGAAACTGAGGAGTATACCAAGTCAAATTTCAAGGTCTTTTACGACTTCTTGCTACAACCAAGGAAGCTTGAAGGTGTCTTTCCACCATCCCTGTTTACTACCGTGGGCAACCACACTATCCAACCGTATAATAATCTCAGTAAAATTTGGTCTAACAGCAGGATCTTCACTCCAACATAGTTCGATCAATCTGTGTTTGCATTCTGGTCAGATTAGTATGCACGTTTGGGGTAAAAATTCCGAGAATCCACAAAGATAAAGAAACAAATCACAATGCCAAGAGGTTGCTCTTAGTCTCAAGAAATAGTTTACAATTTTAAATGTGGCATGAGAAATCAGCAACCCAAACCAGAGAAGTGGCAATAAAAAATCAAAAGTAATGACAAAAGAGAAGCCGCCCAACATGAGTAGGAATGATACCTTAACCCCCACCATAGAATCAGCAAACTCAAGAGAACTTTATGTAAGTGGAGAATAATTCCAAGAGACGATTTTTGCTCCAGTCTCTCAACTAATATTTTTAGGTCATATATTAGTAGCCATAACAAGCAACTGCCAATTGAAATCCACCAAAAGCGTAGTGATTTTTTGAACAAAATGATAAAATACTCTAAGTGGGATCATTAAAAGAAAAACAATTATAAGTTTTTTTTAGTTGGGGCCTAAGTGGTAACAAAAGTCTGCCAACACAATAGTAGCAGAAAGAATAACAGAACCCTCAATCAATATATTAAGAGATTAATGGATCCAAATTCCTTTTAAAATTGAACCCACGGAAAATAATTTGCCACTGTGTCTCATAAAAAATAAGGTAATCAGTGATCCCTATGCATAATCAAGCTGCATATTCTATAGACTAACAAGTAACAAGGAGTCATTGAAGGCCACTTAGAATGTTTGTACAGTCCAAACTCTAAACAGTTAAGAAAATCCACTTGCTCTGAAATAAAATCTAGCTAAAAATAGAAACACTCAAGCCTCGGTGTCTTCCATGAAAGAAACTTACTCTTTCAATTCTGATGGATAACTTTTCAACTTCTTAAATGGTGGTCTTTTTCCCTCCAAACACATAAGCTTAACGGCTTCTTCTGCGGGCTTTGGGTGGAAAGGATGAACACCTTCAACCATCTAAAGCAATATGGGAAAAATGATATGAGTGAGCCAAAAGCAATTCCACATTATTCCACAAAAGCAAATAAAGGTCATATGTTCTGATTATCCTGTTTCCTCTTTAATATTTTATTTAGCTTTCAATTGAAACTGAGGACACTCGAAACAAATCAAGATCAAAAGCACTGGGGTGTGACAAAGCCAGTCGGGTACTACATTGGAGCCAAATTCTTCCTTCGATCACCTAGGATAAGTGTATAAACAGGCAGAGGATCCAAATATAAGACAGATGGTCCCTGCAAATTATCAATTATCTGTAACTTTTTAAACAATAAATATAAAGATTCTTTCAAGTAAATATGTCTCAACTATCTGATATAGACATAAGATGCAATGATTAATATATGTCACACAGTGCAAGAACAAGAAGAAGAAGCTGTTTTGCAAAATCTTAACTTGCAATTAGCACCTTCATCTGTAACATATATCAGTGCAAGGACAGGATGTATATTAAACCCACTTGACCCCGCTGCAGGCAAGTGTGCTACCTAGGGGTCAAAATGATCGCAAAATTGCATCTAACACATACTTTTGCAATTATACACAAGGCAGCGCACATCACATATAACTTGCTTCACCTCACTTGACTGTATGTCATACACCATAAGCTGATACTAAAATATCAAGATCCAAAGTACCTCATATAGAATACCAGCGAAGGAGAATGCGTCCACACTCTTGTCAAATATTTCATCTCTGTAGAGCTCAGGTGCTGTATATACACCTACGATGACAAAAAGGAAGAAGGAATAATGAGAGAGAGGGAAAAGTGAAAACCAAGAAGGCTTCTCTTGATTGGTCATACATTATGTTGTGCTTCATTTAGCATCATACAGCAAAATCAACTGAAAGTGCATAACAAAACTGAATTTCATGACTAGATGCAATCATACAGTAGAAAAGGTTTGACCAATGATTTCTCTTATGATCTTCAATTTAAAAAACTAATCATTTAACTGAACAATATCTCACGCTTCATATTCTTAATCAATAATATATAGAATCTCTATCATTCTAAATTAAAGATGAGAAGAAGCAATCTAACTTCCCTAGGATCTACGGCTGCGCCTTGACCGTTTTTAAAAAAAATTAAGAGTTAAAACTATGCGAAACTGAAAATTCTGATAAAACGACCATCACTACTCTTGCACAAATTCTTTTCCATGTCAGATAGAAGAGATAAAAACTGAACACTGAAATGAAGTAGAGTTGTTTTGCAAGGAGAACCCGCTGCAACAGTTTTTCTTACTACTACTACTTAGTACTTACTTGCATTACGAGTGCACGCTTCAGGCTCCGCCAGTTTTAATTTATCTGCTGAAATTTTTGACAATCTTACCAAACCAAATCCAGCTACTTTCAATTGTCCTCCACTATCGAGCAAAATATTTCTGGCACCTTACCAAAATTTCAACTATTAAAAAATTATCATATCATCCTAGTGATTTAAAGGGAGTGATCTTTTGCATTTGGTTGTCTTACTTGGGCATTAGATTACAGTGGACAACTGGATCAGGTTTGCACTCATGAAGGTAATTCATTCCCCTGATAAGAAAAAAGCGCAATGAAGAGAAGAAATGACAATATAAGCAACAAATTTGAGGGGCAAGTTCCCATTGCAAGCACATTTTAGGCTTCCAATATAATTCCTCCGTTCTTTATTAAACACTACATATAGCTTGGGCACATATATTAAGGAAATAGAAAAAGTACAGATATATAGGAAAAGAGTGGTCCCCAATACCATGTGAGAAAGTAGATATGTGAAGGGGGAAATTTACTAAGAATGGATATGCGGTGCTTAATAGTAAACTTCCAGAAAAGGGAAATGTATTGATTATTAAAGAAAAAAGGAAGTAGTAGCAGTTTCTTGGAATGGAGAATACCTTGCAATATCAAGAGCGTATTTTAATGATTTAGATGGGGATAAACGTCCTTTCTTTTGAAGATAGCCTCCTAAATCACCCTGAAACAAAACAAGAAAAGGATATGTACCATAGAAAAGCGATGACAATTTGAAATACCATAGAAGAAATCAAGCCAGTAAAGTCATTTTTCAATAATATCGAACATTGAGGTGACTCCAGCTACTGGGATTTAAATTTGCGTATGCTTTTTACCCATCAAGAATAGAACTTGCATCCCTGCACCTGCTCTATCTAGGTTCATACAAGTCATTGACACATAAATAATGTTGCACACCGTCATGGGGACTCAATCACCAGTCTCTATCCCTTTTCCGTGGTTTTAATTTTCTTGTCTCTCTCCCAGGGATTCAAGTATGAACAAAAGTGAATGGAAGTTCTGAATCTCCTATACAGTGATCGACAAATTAAGAGAAGGTGTGGAAAGTGCATAGAAGATAAGGTTATATTGAGAAAGTGATCTTATCAAGGAGGGCATGAAATTGCATAGGAGATCAGCGGAACTAAACTGACAGAATGTTAGAGAACAAAATGAACAGTCTTATCTAAATTGACGGAATTTCAGAGAACAAAATCGAGTATTGTGATTTGTGCATCTCAAACAGACAGGCAAAACAAAAGATTGTTGTCAGAGAGTCCAAGTATTTCAAGTTCAAAAGTTATAAGATGTACATGTAACCTTGTTTCCTAGAAGCTTATATATGAAAAAAAAGTACCTGTGCCTTCCCGGTATAAAAAATTAATACTTGACATTTGGTGGTTTTTAATAAGAGAGATGCCTGTACTTATCATTGTACTAGAGGTCATACATAGAAAATCATACCAAGAAATGATTCATAGTTGGTGGTTTTTAAATATGAGAGATGAAAAATGTGGTTCCCAGCAGTCCAACTTATGTACACATAAGAATGAGTTTTTTGGTTACTCTATGACTCTTCACAGCATAGGTAGAGCTCCGAAGAATTTGTACACAAAATTTGTATAAAAAGTTTCTGAATGATATATGGCGAGTTAACATTCAACTTTGACAGAGCCAAATATACAGAGTTACAAGCATAAAAAAAATTTAAAGACATCTTTGAATTCCTGGGTTTTTGTAGATTGTTTCTGGAGTGTAAACATTTATAATAACGATGAAAATCTGGAGTGGGACCAGAGATACCTTTGGATGGAATTCTACTACAATCATCATCGGGATATTTTGGGTAACGGCTCCAACAAACTGAATGATATTAGGATGGCGCACCTTCTCCAATAATGTCAACTCACATCTAAAAGCATTTCTGCAAACGAAGTTAATTAGGATACGACACAATCAGAGAAGCAGCCATTATTTAGAAATTATAACTACAAACAGATTCTGATACAGCAATGCCTGGAAGACTACATGAATTTAGTAAAACAATTTAAACTTAGAATATGTTTCAGAGGAATACATGCTTTCTGGATCAGAATAGCTCTCCTTATCAAGTATCTTTACAGCAACCTTTGTACCATTCCACTTGGCAATTTGATATACTCCCTGCAAAAAAGAACATAGGAGCACAAGCATCAACAAAATTTTGAAGAAGAATAAAAAACATGAAGAAATAGCAACAAGCTAGCACAAGCTAAAAGGAAATCGAAGAGAAGGGTTCATAATAAAATGAAAAACTTTAAAAATAACAGGAACCAATCTGAACACCAACATTATACCAATGCAATGCTATATAGTTTTGCCTCTGCCATAAGAAAGGGGCTGTTTCCTATTGACCTTTGATTCGATAGACAACATCAGTTTGCCAGTTCGCTACTCCACAATGATAAATAAGACGTGCAGACAATTAAAAGTGGCCTTTTGATTTCGTCAATAGGAGATAGACAAGCAATAGGAACTAATCTCATTGCAGAAACATTAAATGAAATATCAGCTTTGAAGACAGCAGTCACAGAACCAACACTGACATTAAGTGGAGCTGGGATATAGGCGAATTCAGCTCACATTGCCAAAAAGTGTGCTTCCGATCATATATATACAAGTTATCATCTGAAACTAGCAAGATATTGGTAAACAATGCCATCTCCCAAAAATAATAATATATAAAAAGTTAAGAACATGTTTTGCAGAATGAAGACAATATTTTATTCTGCCAGGTCAAATAAGACACATGCTCTGTTGTTAAAGATCCATCAGATTAAATTTAAAAGCAGACATCCCAAAACCACAGAATAACTGAACAACAGTAACAGCACCAGCAAGTAAATGCTTCCTAGGAAAAATGGAAGGAAAAAAGCCATGCCTTTGCAATACCATCAGATCTGCGAACTTGAAGCTCAAATGGATTAAGTTCATATTCTGGGATTTCTTTAGGATTTGCAACTGCCATTGGTGTTTTCCTAGTTTTCTGGAATTGCAAAAAGTGTAAGTTGGATAGTCAGTTTATGACCGATATAGCGACAAGAAAGGAAGACAAAAACAATTAAGGAATGGGACTCTTATCATACTGGAGCTTTTGCTCCCCGAGCCTTCAAAATATTGTAAACTTCCATATTCCCGTAGTACTTAGCATCGGCTGCTGCCTGAGATATTACAAAGTCATTATCAGGACAGAAATTATTACATTGGAGTTGGCTAGAAACAAGAGTTCGTCTTTACAAGAAAAACGGAGATACTAGGAAAATTATACTGCCACTGAAATACAAAAACCTTAATTATTCCACCAGAACGCAACTTGGGCATTTAGATCATAAACTAAGAATGATAGCTTGATGGAGTGAAAAACTGAAGAGTATTTTAATCACAAGGAAACAAGAGAACATTTAACATCAGTTGGCTGTTCCACAACGGATAAAATACTAAGCTAAAAATTATTAGTGAAGCTTCTTAAGGAAGCCGGCATGTAGTGTAAAAAGGACGTTGTGGGCACCATGTAGGCTTCAGCTAGTGACATTTAGTAGCATTTAATCAGAGATACCAGAATTATATAGTGACAGTCTGACAGAATTCAAGACTGAGTTATAAGTCCACCAAAATATCTCGGTGATAGCACGCAACAAAAGCAGTGGTAAGACAACCAATTCCCTTCCACGGAGTTTAGTACATACCATTCCATATTTTCACTATGTGCACTTAGTTGTTCGTCTTTTGTGGCAATTAAGTTCATTTCCAAGTACCCCATTTCTACCCCAACCTCATAGAAAATCGATAGACTTACTGTTAATCTAGCTAAATATCGAGCTTTTCTGTTGTTCATGTCTTTGCTGTCATGTTCGAGCCATAAACTTTTTTTTGGAACAAAGCACATAAAAGGACTAATGTATTGAATCAGAGCGAGAAGTGTACAATCGTACAAGGAAAACCACTGTCCCACAACTCTTGACCACCTTCCACAGGTTGGAAGTGAGCCAAAGCATGGGGGACCTTATTACCATCACCCTTAGCAAAAGACAACTTCTCTATTAAAATCATTAGACAAAACTAAGATATTTTCAATAATCAAATGAAAGTTGCTCGCTCCAGCAGACTCTCGCTTCAATGCTTGGATGATAGTTAAGCAGTTGCTCTTCACAGGTCCGAGCCAACGGATGGCGAGCTCCTTTGCCGCCATCAAGCCCCATCACAGTCAATACTTCAGTCACTCACAGCTCCCCCGATCACTCACCTGCAAAGACCCACATACCACCAGCTCCTCCCCTGCGCATCGCAAAGCACAGTATCCAGACCTAACCAATCCTCTCCTACCATCCCTGCATCCAAATTCAGGTTCACGCAGCCCTCGTGAGGAGGCTGCCATAACCAGGAAAAGCCACAGCAGCCCCTACCCCCAAAATTTAACCAGGTTTGCCCAGCTCCACCTTCTTTGATTCATCACCAATTTTAATAACATCAGACACATAGGCCACTGCTCTCCCCTCCCTCACCACCTATTTCTTGCGCCCCAAACAGCCCAACTTTGCTGAAGCTCACCTGGGTCAAATAATAATCACGCCTCCCCCCACTTCTAAAATCTCCCATATCCCATATCCCAACCTTCCACAACCTTAACTGCTTCATCCTCTAGATGACATCTCACATGCCCAAACCATTGTAGCCGGTTCTCTTTTATCTTACCCTCAATGTCTGCAAAACTGCAACTCCAACTCCAACATTCAAATATCCCCATTCCATATTTTATATTCAATGTGTTCACATATATCCATTTCAACATAGGCATCTCTGCCCCCATGGCCCCTTAATATGATCTTTCCAAAAAGGCGGTGGTCCAATAGTAAACCAGAAGAACAAATGGATATTTTGATAAAATATTCATGGATAAATATGAAATCTAAAGAATATTTTATACTATTAAGAAATAATTTGATAGAATATTCATGGATGAAATAACATGTACTTCTATAAATGTTTAGTAATCTCAAAAAAAGCCCATAATTTTTTTCATAATGCATATTATTACATGTGTATATGGTAGAACCTTAATTATTCCTTTTAAAAAGAGGAACAAATGAAATGAAAAGCGTTAATCTGATGCACATGACACATTCCCAAATCCCAGACATATATCAATAGTACTTGTATATAATAATGCGTATAGAATTTATACCGTACTGCCCCAACGATCACGAGCATCAATATTAGCCTTTCGACTCAACAACAACTTAACGACCTCAATATTACCCTCACAAGCAGCAATATGCAAAGCAGTCCTGCCATCCAAATCAATGCTATTAACATCAGTGCCTTCATCCAACAAATCCTCAACTCCTTTGACGTCCCCTTTACAAGCCAAGAACAACAACTGCATGGTCGCATCCAAATTCTCCGGCACCGTCAATGGCTCCTCAATTACTGCGTTTCGCCGTATCGGATCAAGCGATGATTGCCTCCCAAAGCTGAACCTCATCGTATTCCTTTGAGGATCCATCGACGACTGCCTCTTGAAGCTGAACCTCCCTGATCTCCTTAATGATCCTGTTGAGAATTGCCGAGATATTCCCCGCTTCAACTGAGCCGCCATCTCCATTCTTTTTTTTTCTTTCTTCTTGTTCTTCTCCGATTACACAATCTGTTTTTCGTCAATTTTGTCCCTCAATAAACCTTCAATCATCCAAAAAATACCAAACAAAAGTCAAATTATAATCGGAATTTGATTGAATTCCAGAATTAACACAACTACAATTGTAACAACAACAAAACAATCAAGGTCAGAATTTAATTCAACAAATCATTTTAAATAGCGGTTGAATTTCGAGCAATTGAGATTAAATGGAGATAATGATAATGATAATGATAATGATAATGATAATGATAATGAAGAATATTTGCATACATTTTCAGTGAAGATTGACAAAAAAAACAGAAGGAAAAAGCTCGATCGAGAGCTCGAGCGAAGAGCAAGAGCTCTCGAAATCGAGCAGAGATTGCCAGAAATGTTAGGGGGAGAATGAGGAGAGAGAGAAACGAGGACCAGAAACTTTAGAGAGAGAAAGAGAAATTTGAGGAGAGAGAGAGAGAGAAGAGGAAGAAAGTGATCCGAAGGAGTCGCCGGAAGAGATGAGAGAGAAAGAGGTGTGAAAATGGCGGAAAATGGAAGTAATGGAGGGAAGAGAAAAGGGGGAGAAAAGGAAAGGATCAAGGTGGCTTCCACTTGCTCCTCCGAAAAGACCGTTATTTTTTCTGTGGTTCAATTTAGTGCTATTTTAAGTGCTGTGCTACCAATAATTTAACAGAACCTATCATCTACCTTCTACCCCCTTTCTAATTTTTTTTTATTTTTATCGATACACAACTTTAATTATTACGAGCATGTTCGTTAATTCTAGATTTTAGTTTTTCAAAAAACTAAAGATAAAAATGTAGAGATTAGAAGAAGGAAAAAAAGTATGTTTTCAAGTTTCCGTTGTCAGTTTTCAAAATTGACTGGATTAGTTCATTAAACCACTCATATCATATAACTTATAATGTTATCAAAATCAAAAACTGAAAAACTAAGAATGATGCATGTGCGACTAATGTATGGGGGTTTAGTTAATGTGGTAGAGTTCGAGTTAATGAGAAGTGAATAAACTTATAATTGTTCACAATTTATATAATCATAATATATAGTTAAAAAAAGACAAACAAACATTAAAAGGGTGGCAAAATAATACAAAGAGGAGTGAGAATTATTGAAAGTGAAGTTTGGGATAGGAGGATGAAGATTTATAGTAGGAGAGATCATAATGATGTTAAAGACTTTTAAAAGATAGATATAGAGTAATGATAATTGATAATACGTATAAAAATGATATGATAAGATCTTTTCATAGATGAAATATGGCATAGTTAAGAACCAAGGTTGGCCTAATTGCTTGGAGTACCTCCTTCCATCCTTGTGACAAGGGTTCGATTGTTGCACCTTATAAAGAGGGGGTTCCTAATTTCCCCCACTTGTACAAGGTTTATTTATCTTACCTTTATATAAAAAAAGGAATATGATAGAGTACGTATATGCGGGCATATTATTGTTCTAAAATCATGAGTTACCTAATGCAAAAAATTTGTAGTAAAAACTTTTTTGTACCTACCGTTAATGAAACTTTTTTTCTTGCTTTGAGAGGGACCGTTAATCAAAACTTCATAGATAAGCTACTACCAAACTTATCATACATGTTCAAAAAATTCAATCCCCTAAAAAAATCTTCTAAAAATCAGTCAATAATATAAATCTTATCTTCCTTTTTTTCTATAGATAATTATATGAAGTATTGATTATCCAACATACTGCTGGAATTTTTTTTATCTTTTACTAATTTATAATCATTCATATGATAATTTGTTAATACTTTATTACGTGATGATAACAAGATCAAAGTAAATAATCGGATTAATCTTTAATAAAAATCTATATTTCCATGTTGCATCTCCATTACATTTTGTTGAGTTGTTACTTTGAAGATAGGTGTTATTAAATTTATTAAGTAAATAGCTAGGTAGTTAGCATGCACTTGGCAAGTTGGTAGAAAAGTATAGACTTTTGATTGTGGCATGGTGTTAAGGTGTTAACCCACATGTGAGCTTGTCCCACATTAAAGAAAAAGAGAGAGAGTGACTAACATATAAGCTTAATGGGCTACTCCTCCTATTGCCAATTGGTTTTAGGATGGAACCTCATCTGGGCTTGTGTGTGGTCACTCTCTTCTCCGGTGTGGGCCTGTGTGTGCAGGTCCAATGATGAATTTGTCACATGGATTTTATATTTTTCAAGATCGGAAAGGATCTATATGTACAAATGTACAATATAATGTTAAGCTTTTTTTACCTTATTACTAGTCATTTTGAAAGTTTCATATGATCAAGGAAAGCTCAAACAAGTTAAGATAAGCTCAGATTGTTCAGAATAATAAGGAAAAGTTAAGAAAGATATAAAAGAATAGTTATGCGGATACTTCCTCCGCTCCACAAAGTCTCCAATGCACAACTTTGACCATATATATGTTTAACTAGCTAGTTCTTGCACCCGTGCATAATGCACGGGAAGTTTCAATGTTGCAATTTTTTGAACTTTTATTAAATACATCAAGTTACATAAATTATAAAGGTTTAAGATACGCGAATGCATAAAATTAAAATGCCAATACACCCTCATTATAAGTCTATTCAACACTAACATTCTGATACGTAATTAAATAATTGTAAAACTCAAAACATAGATCTCAACATGGAAAATGATTACACGTTCTGAAACACTTCCTGGTACACTACATTAGTTGTTGTATTTGACGTTCCTGTTTCTTTATCACAAACTTATATTTTCAGTACCTTTTTACTTGTAACTCGTGATATTGCCACATAAAATTGTCCATGGCTAAAAACTGGTCGAGGCAGATGCAACCCCACATGAGAGAGAGATTGTCCTTGACTTTTGTTTATTGTCATTGCAAAACACACAACCAAAGGGAATTGCCTTCTTTGGAATTTGATTGGAAACCTTGTTGAATCTGATGGGGTGATTGTCATCCGCGGAATAAAAACTTTGTGGCCCACATTACTTCCAGATACGACCACAACTTCAACGATGTGATTGCCTAGGTGCTTAACAACCAACCTTGTACCATTGCGCACAAACCCCATGTTTGGTCAATGTTCCTTAGAAGCATAACCGCTGCACTGACCTTTAATTTTATACTATTGTTCGGTAATCTAGAGCATGTAATAGTATTTAAGAATTGAAGAGAATACAAGCTCATGGATGCCAAAGTTGGCTTCATCATTTGTAATTACATCCAAACTCAAGTATGTTCTTTCTTCACCTGACAATTGCGACAGGACATGGTCATTAATTGTATCCACAATATCATTAGTCGGTGCAAGAATAACTCTTTCTTAGAAATAAGCTGCTTCCCATAGATGATCCTCAAGGTCAGGATACGTGCTATGAACAATAGCAGCAATTGGATCATCAACTCCTTCAACTAAAGTTTCATCTGGAATTTCTACAACGGCCTCCCCATCATTTCGTTCTCCCTCTTTGCCATCTCCAATATTCAATATCCATTTAGAAAATTTTCTAACCTCATCCAAATCTGAAGTAGAAGATCCACTGGTGAGCCGCATATTTTGCGTAAGTCGAAGCACATGACAAAAGTCCCACAGGTAAGAACTATTGATCGCAGCGAATCAAAAATATGTATAGTTATGCGGATACTTCCTCCGCTCCACAAAGTCTCCAATGCACAACTTTGACCATATATATATTTAATTAAGTTTTGATAAAAATTATAAAAAAAAAAATATATTTCAAAACTACACATTGACATGAATTTAATTAGATCTCACATGACTATGTTATTATTTATATAGTGGTGGGAATTCATGGTCAAAATTCGTAATGTTTGACTTTTAAAATGCAAGTGTTGCATTCTTTTTGGAGCAAAGGAAAAAAGTAAGTTCAAGAGAACAAATTTAAAGACTATGTTTGCTTCATTTTATTGCAAGAACTTTTTTACTTAATCTAGTTAAAATTCAAACCAGAGTTAGACTTTAGTATTTCTATTGACTTATTACCAATTTTTTTGAAAAATAGACATTGAGATAAATCTTATAAAGTCCCCATGCCACGTGAACTTGTTTTTTTTTTCATGTAAATAAGCTGAAATATTGGTGAATATTTAGTCAGACCTAGAGACTAGTACTCCAGACAAGTGTAGACTAAAAAATTGCAAAAAAGAAAATGAAAACTAATCACTTTATTTCAGGTGAATTAAACAAATCTAAATCATCTTAACTTCTCAATGTAGCAATTAAGCTCTTACAGGCCCTAGTCTTTTGAGCTGAACTAAACTGATTTAAATTGAACTGAACTGACGCGAGCTGAATTGAACTAAAGTGAAATAGGACTCAAAAGAATAGAGCCTCAATTACTTTTGTCAATTTTAAAATTTAGCCTCAATTTATAATCTAGCAAATTACTACTATATTATAAGTATCTTAAAAAGAACTTTTTATAATGTCAGCATTTTCTTGGTGAGTATTTCTTGGTGAATATTTCACCGAAAATTATAATTGAAGCTAAATTCTACAATTGGTGAAATTCCTTATTAAAGATAAGGGAACCAATCCTACAATTAAGCAAAGTTAAGGATTAGAGGAATTAATTTACCATATTTCACTCTTGATTTATTTTGGGTGTTTAGAGAGTCACAAGGACAAGTGATAATGAGAATCGATCCCAGCATCTCCTAAGTTGTCCCTCACTCTCTCCACTCTTGATATTCTATTGTGTTTGTGGCTCTAAGATTCTAATATTCAGATATTGTTTTGAATTTTTTCAACGAGAATTTGAGTTGCATACTTTTATAATTTGACCTGATTTTTTTTCCAATATGTTGTATCACAATACTTTTTTTAAAGGTAAGATGAAATCCCCTGCACAAGTGGGGGAGATTTGGGAATCCCACTTTGCAGAATCGAACCCTTGTCACAAGGGTGGAAGGAGGGTCTCCAACCAACTAGGCCAACCTGAATTCTTTGTATCACAAGACTTGTATATAACTAATATGCATAAAATCCTAGGGCATGTATTTTAAAGAGATCCTCTTTACTATTTTTGGGGATAATTGACCATGTCTCATAGCAATATATAATCACGCCCCATTGTCATTTTAGAAGTGTCGGTTGTGGAGTTGTAGCATTGATATTTTTTTCCTTGGTTTGGTAATTAAGATGGTGACAACCATTGTTTGTCCTGTTTTAGCTCTACCTAATGGCCTTATACACATGTGGTTTGTCAATTGGTACTATTGTGTGTCTTGCTATAGTCTATAAAGTATGATCTATAAACATTATCAAATTTGGCATGCAATTAGCATATACAACCACATTATCAAGCTAAAGAATTGGCATATGTAGCGAATCAGTGCTTCATTATTACATGGGAACTACTAACTAGAATATCATACCATATAAAATTTTAAGCACTGGATGACTCGATGTATGTGGGACAAAATGGATAATGTTGTTATATTGGGTAAGGTGTTGGTTATGGGGATAGCATAAATTATTGGTATGATTCAAATGGGGATGAGTCAGTGACATCATTAGTATCTACGATTTTGGACTTCTGGCAAATTATAAAATTTTAATTATTCATATCATTAGTATTGTTAAGTGTTTTTATCTTTTCTCATTTATCCATTTTATGTTTCACTTTTACTCTCTATCCTCTGAAATTATTTGTTACTACCTATATTGTTAGGTTTGCCAATTTATTTAAATTTCCTACTTTTTAATTCTCATAGAAGTCAAAAAAACTAGGTACAGTGAAAAACCGACCCAACCCGTTTTCAACCCGAACCCGACCTGAAATAAGCAGGTTTGGGTTGAGATTTTTGACCCATTTAAGTAAATGGGTTGACACAACTTACCCATTTAATTAAATGGGTTAGGTTAAGGTTGACATTTTCAACCCGAAATTAAATTGCTTTGACCTGTTTAACTCATTAAATTATAAATTTCCTAAAAGGTTGTGTTAAAGTAGGTGAAAATTTTAAAAGTACTAATCGTAGAACACAAAAATTGAAAAGAGAATCTAATCATGCATACTTTTATGTGAATTTATTGTTGAAAACTAATAAATTTTAATAAAAATTTAATAGTAATACATATGTAAATGGGTTAAACGGATTATATGGGTAACCCGTTTAATAAAACAGTCGGGTCAAGGTTGAGTTTGCGAACCCGCTTAATAAACGGGTTAGGTTTGGGTTGGAATATGTTCAACCCGTTTATTATTAACCCGAACCCGAACACGACCCGACCTGATCTGTTAATCAGCCCTAAAAAAAACATTAAAGTTCCACATATGGTCCATTCTATATGTCATCTTCTCATTTTCCTTAAACTTGAGAAGATTATGAGCTTTTACAGATATCCTTATTTATGAGCAACCTTCCCATATTGGTGAGCAAATCCAAGTAAGAGAGAGAGATAGAGAATTGGGAAGGTAGTATTGAGCAATACAGGTGATTTTTATAAGTTATCCTCGTTTCCACCAAAGAAGTGATAGCGCAATTGCCAGATTGACATCACCTCCGATCCCAAGCGCTTGGGATCGAATCTCACCCTTTGCGATAGGGATCCCCAATTTCATCCCCTCCTTGCAAGGGGATTCAACTTACCTATTTAAAAAAAAATTAATTGCAATAAATATCTTATCCACGACTCTTAGGAAAAATGAAGAAGTACGGAGATAATAAATAATGGGTGGGTGAATATGGCATAAAGTTAGTAAAATTGTCACAAAATCCTCTCAAGACCATACTTGAGGGTCTTAGGCCTCTTATAAAGAGGAAGTCCTAACATTTAACTATAGATTAATGTATCTTGGTCATTTTTCTAAAATTTGATACTAAAAGTGTTTAAATTGGTATTGAATGACCAATTTTTGATAAAAATGACCGTATGGGAGTCCAAATACGAGTTCATTATAGATCAAAAACTCTCTTTTAACGCATCACAAAACTCCATCCCCAAACTCCCATGTAAAGATTCAACTAGGGATAAAAGTTTAGAGTACGGTTTAAATTTTGGCCTAATCTAATCCGATCCGAACAAAATTAGGATTTTAGTTTTCCAACCAATTAGAGTTTGAGTCCAAACCAACCCAATCCGAATTTTCAGACAATAGATCGGATCCGAATTATCCAATTTTTTTAAACTCTGTTTTTCAATGATATAAATTTGACGCGATCATCAAAATAATGTGTTCAATAATAGAAGGTTCAACTAATAACTCATTACAAACTAATAACAACTAATAATTCATTACAAACTCATAATTCATCACACAAGAGAAGGTTCAACAGCAATATAACAACATGTTCAACTACACAGCAGGTTTAAGTTTAAAGCAGCAAGTTAGCGTTTTAACTTATAGGGAAAGGGACGGGTTGTCGGACCACTTTGGGCTTTCTTTTTAAAAAAATCAGTTAATCTCAATCATAAATATAAAATATAGGGCCTTTTACTATTTGGTTATTTTAGACTCAAATTCAAACCAATCCGAAAATCTGATTTTCCAAAAAAAAAAAAACAATCTGAATCCAATCCGAAATCCGAATTACTAATTCGACTTGGACCGGATTTCAGCTTTATCCGAATAACTTTCACCCCTGGGATTCAACCATACAAACACTGAAACCAAGGAAACAGAGCTGCCCTTTAAGATGTGGGAATATTTAATCCCACTTAAATTTCAATTTTTAGCATCTTTTTATCATAGTCTAAAAATTGGTAGACTTTACTATAAAAATTGAACCATTTATACACTTGTATAAATGGTAAAAAAAAAAAGGTATTATACACCCATTAAGCCACTTGTATAGTATTCTGAATCCACCACGGAATTACTTTCACAACCACCAAAAATCGAAAAGGAGCTCCAAGCAAGCAAGCTACCCTCACACCTCTGGATTCTACTACACTTAATAATTGTCTTAGTCGCTAGTCTCTAGTCTCTAGTCTCTAGTGGATGAACAGGTAACTCCTGGGCCATGCTCTAGAAACAAAAGGAGGTTGGTGGCACACAAGGATAGGATTATAGGAAGATCCAAAGTGTGCATATTGTATAATATTTGTATGAGTAGGCGTCAAGGACACATTGGATTAGTCATTAGTGGCTCATAAACTAACTCTATTACTCTAAATCAATCCACCTTAGCTTTACTTCGTTTTCGTCGTCCGTGACTATTACTAAAACCACGTGACTCCATTGACTTTTGGGTCCCAATACAGAACAAATCATTATGGCAGGACTATGCAATGGGCCACCAATGACAAAGCCATGTAGGCATTTTTGGATCCATATCTTTCGTTGACTTGACTTGCCTGCACTTTTATTATTTTTTAACAAAAAAATTTGGTATTGGAAATGACCATTGTGGACCAGAATGGTAGTATTAGGCCCCGTTCTTTTGAAATTTTCGCCAACGAACCGAACCGAATCGAAACGAAACGAATCGAAATAATAATAATAATAATAATAATAATAATAATAATAATAATAATAATAATAATAATAATAAATATAAATATTAATATTAGTAATTTTGATAATATTAATTATTATTAAATGATAATATTATAATAATACTAATAATATTAACAATAATAATAATTAATAATAATAATAATAATAATTAATAATAATAATAATAATTTAAAATAATAATAATGATCATGATAAAAATAATCAATATTAATATTAATATTAGTAATTTTGATAATATTAATTATTATTAAATAATAATATTATAATAATACTAATAATATTAACAATAATAATAATAATAATAATAATAATTAATATTAATTATAATAATAATAATAATTAATATAATAATAATTAATTATAATTATTGTTGTAGCCTAAATAATCGGCGGTTCTCCTGAGGACACATGGATCCATCAGGACCATCCACGTGTCCCATCAAAAGGAGTAAACAAATGGTAAAAACCCTAAGCTTTTAATGTGAAAAGAATAAAAGCCCACCTTTTGGCCTCAAGAATATTCGGGGGCCCAAATCCCAATTAAATGGCCGCATAAGATTGGTTCATGATCAACTCCCAATCAACGCCTGCCACGTGTCACGTTCTGATTGCCTAGCCAATCAGGTGCCCTCAATTTAGGGTAACTTCAAAAGGCAGCAATCAGACCCCAAACACTATAAATACTCCCCTTGAAATCAGGAGAAATGGAATTCATTGAACAGTGTGCCCTTATTCTGTCAAAATTCTCTCTCTATCTCTGCTTTTACCTTTTTACTCCTGATACCTGACTTAAGCTTCGGAGGGGGACCACCACCCAAACCTCCCGGTGGGTCCCTTTTCCTCGCGAGTTTGGAATGAAGCTCGAGTTCGAATACCGGATTTGGACATCGTTGCACAAATCTCCAAAGAAGAACATCTTGAGGGATAATAGTTTACTCGCTGACAAGGAGACTAAACATTTGGCGCCGTCTCGTGGGGAGACGCAACGATGGCCGATTGTCACTCGTCCAATGTGGCAAGGAATCGAAGTTTTCGCATTCGAGTTGAGGATACCGTAGACGATGAGAGACCACCTCGAGGGAGGGATTGACCTCCGTCCATCATTAATGTCCCTGGTTAGAGCCATGAACCTGTTATTCAGGAAAATCTTGAACGTCCACTGACTGCTGCTCATTTGGAGAACGTCTGGAATGACTTTTAGACTAAGATGGCGTAGATCGCCCGAGATCGATCAAGAACAATATGTCGTTTTTCCAAGTTAATCCAGATCCATTTCGCTAACAATCCATTCCTCTTAAAGGGCTTTCTCCGGAGAATCGTCCAGTCCAAGTTGACATGTTCGTCAGGAACCCTCTAGGAGAACAGCCAGAGAAAGGCAGCCAGAAGGCAGTGAGTAGCGAAGGAAGATGAACTGGAACCTATTGGTCAGGACCCGGGATAGCGTTCGCCCAAATGGGCATAGTATGGAAATAGATGCCAGGGGAATACTAGAGGCAAAGAAAGCCGCCGCATTACAACGATCGGCCACGTGGTCTACACCGTATTTGAGAGATCCCCTTTGAGGTTACCGTCCGTAACCGAAGGAAAAAGTCTTGGCCCTTCTCTTGTTCGTCCAAGACAAGAGAAAACGGTGGTGCACGCAGCCAATGGTTTATCGGCGTGCAGCCCCTGCAAGCACTTCATCTAATCCCGTGTTGAAGGAATATCGTAAGGAGTTCATACCCATTGAGGGATAGCTGAGAGCCCTCCGGATCAACTGGCCAACCCCTTTCTCGGCCAGATCATGGAGATGCTCCCTCTTCCCAAAGGTTAAACTCCCTACCATAGAGCCGTTTGATGGAACGATCGATCAAGATGATCATCTCTCCGCTTATAAGCATTAGGATGTACGTCCAAGTAGTAGATGATGTTACTTGGTGCAAGAACTTCCCGACTACTCCGAAGGGAGTAGCTCGAAGTGGTTTAACAATCTCCCCCTAATTCGACCAACAATTTCACCGAACTCGCTTACTTATTCACTAGTCACTTTGTTGCCAATCTAGCAAAAGCGTAAAACGAGCATGCATTTGGGCAAGGTCATCCAAGGACCAAAAGAAGCCCTTAGAATTTTTTTAAGAGGTTCAATCTAGAAGCCCTACATGTTCAAGATCTTAATGCTAGCGTGGCCTTCGACGCCTTCATCAGGGGGCTACGGCCAGAAAGTTTTAAGTTTGATCTTGTTAAGAAGAAAATCACCACTCTTGCGGAAGCCTTGAAGGAAATTGAAGCATTCATACACGCCACATAAGTTTGGGCCGAGGCCAAGCATCTCGAGTCCAAGAAGCCCGAAGAGGTAGCTCGTGCAAAAAGAGCAATCCTAAAAAGGCCGAGACTTGGGCAATAACCTCCGCAACCACTTCGTCCCGTGCGAGGAAAGAGGAAAGAATCGAATCTTCACCGATCCCATAGAATTTAGCAAAGACTAATACTCCATTCTTATGGAGATAAAGGATCAATATGAGCTAAAGGCTCCAAATTGAAATGAAGAATCCTTACAGGAACAGGGACAAGAGCTAGTACTGTCATTTCCACAAGGAATGTGGTCATGAGACTAATGAATGTAAACACCTTATGAGGGCTTTGGAGGATTTAGCCCGAAAAGGAAAGATGAACTCATACTTACCCTAAGGGGGAAGGAAGTTTTAGAGGAAGGATGATCGTCAGAGCAAGAAGAAGGAAAGTGAGAGCACTGACGAGGATGTTGTTCTTGTTATCTCAAGAGGATTTGCCGCTGGAGGACCAACCAATAGAGGGCACAAAAACTACCTCAAGGAGCTCGATCAAGTCTTACTAACTGATCAGACAAAGGATGAGCCCTTCCCTAAAGTGGTAGTTAGTGAGCAAGATCGGGGAAAGTTAAAAACTCCTCATGATGACCCTTTGGTTGTGGAGATGAAGATAGCAAACTTGAGAGTAAGAAGAATTCTTATTGACACTGGAAGTTCCACGGACATCATTAGTACATATTGCTTGTCCAGGTTGAAGTTTGATGAAAAGAACTTGGTTTCCGTCCACCATCCAATCATTGGGTTTGGGGGAGGAATTATTCACCCTATGGGAACAGTTACTTTGCCCGTCCGAGTTGGAGAGAAGGATGCCTCCCGGACTTTGTTCATCAAGTTCTTGGTCGTCCGAGACTTGACAGCTTACAATGTCATTCTTGGACGGCCAACTCTGAATCATGTTAAAGCAGTGATAGTTACTCACCTGATGCTCATGAAGTTTGAATGTGATGGTGGTCAAATTGGTACCTTGTATGGAGACCAGCAGGCGGCCAGAGAATGTTACCTAACCACTTTAAAACCATCATCTTGGAAAGCAGAGAAGCAAGACCAGACGAAGGTCGCTGGCGAAGGGAAAACGACCGAGATTGTGAAAGACCAAGTGGCCTATTTGAGAATGACAATTGAAAGTCCTCAGACGCAGGTTGCTCCCTCAAGGAAAACGTCCGATAACCTTCCCAGCAAGAAAAGAAAGTATGTGCCCGTCAAAGAAGAACCACCCTCGTCTGGAGAGGTGATGACCATCATGGGCATGACACTTGAACGTCCAGAACCTGTGGAGGCCCCAGAAGACGTTTGTTTGGATGAAGCTCGTCTAGAAAGGACCTTGAAGATTGGATCTACCCTCACCACTGAGTTGAGGAGAATTTTGATAAATTTGCTTAAGGAATTTCAAGATGTGTTTGCCTATATTGTCGAGGAGATGCCTGGAATTGATCCAGAGATCCCGTCCACCGGCTAAATGTTGATCCTAGCTCAAAGCCAGTTCGTCAGAAGAAGAGGCATTTGGGGCCGGTCAGAAATCAGGTGGTCGACCAGGAAGTGCAAAAATTGTTGGAATCGCGATTCATAAGAGAAACTTACTATCCAGACTGGATAGCTAATGTGGTCATGGTACCAAAGCCCAATGGCACATGGAGAATGTGTGTGGACTACATTGATCTCAACAAGGCCTGTCCTAAGGACAATTTTCCTTTGCCTAAGTTAGATCGACTGGTGGATTCCACTGCTGGCCATGCTTTGCTGAGCTTCATGGGCGCTTATTCAGGATTTCATCAAATCCCCATGTGGCCGGAGGACCAGAACAAAACGTCCTTCATTACGAAGAAAAGAGTTGTATGGTTGGCTAAGGATGCCTTTTGGCCTCCGGAATGCACCGGCCACCTTGCAAAGACTGATCAACACGGTCTTCCAGCCACAATTGGGAAGGAACAGGGAAGCATACATAGATGATACGATTGTAAAGAGTTAGCAAGAAGAAGACCATGTTGGTGATTTGAGAGAAACTTTTGAAACTCTCAGAAAGTACAAGCTGAAATTAAACCCCAAAAAATGTATTTTTGGCGTCTTGGTTGGGAAGTTCTTGGGCTTCCTAGTGGATCAAAGGGGAATAGAAGCAAATCCTAAAAAGATCCAAGCTATTCAAGACATGAAGTCTCCGTCCAAGATCAAAGAAGTGCAGCGTCTGACGGGTTGCCTAGCGGCCCTTCGACGTTTCTTGTCTAAGTCAGGTGACAAGTGCCATCATTTTTGTGCCACTATTAAGAAGAAAGCTAAGTTTGAATGGACAGCAGAAGCTGATCAAGCACTTCAGCAAGTCAATGATCATCTTCGTCAGTTGCCTAGGTTGGTCAGTCCAGCTGAGGGGGAAAAATTGTTTGTATACTTGGCTGTGTCTCCTCAGGCCGTGAGTGCTGTTCTACTGGCCGAAAGGGAGTCAGTGCAAATTCCAATATACTTTGTAAATCATGTGCTCAAGAACACGAAATGTAGATACAAACCGGTCAAAAAGTTTGGGTTGGCACTGGTCATAGCCAACAGGAAGTTAAGACCTTATTTCTTGGCTCACAGTATACTAGTCTACACTGACCAACCTCTGAAGCAAGTTTTATAAAAGATGGAAGCTGCTGGACGGATACTGAAGTGGGCTGTTGAATTGAAAATGTTCGACATAATTTTTTAGCCAAGGAAAGCTATCAAGGGGCAAGCTTTGGCAGATTTTATAGTTGAACTTACTCGGCCAACTGTGGAGCCAATATCTGATCTGGCCGAAGGAAGGAAGCACTGGACGCTCATGGTAGATGGATCGTCCACTATCAATGGATGTGGGGCAGGAATCATTTGTCAATCTCCAGAAGGAGATAAATTTGAATATGCACTAAGGTTCCAGTTCCAGGCGTCCAACAATGAAGATGAGTATGAGGCACTTCTGGCTGGGATTAAGATGTGTAAGGCGACTGGGGCTTTAGAGATTGAGGCCAAATCGGACTCTCTCTTAGTCGTCAGTTAGGTCAATGGAGATTTTGAATGCAAAGAAGCATCAATGAGCAAATATATACGTCTGATCAAGGATAAGATTGAGCCCATAGAGCGATTTGTTCTCGACCAAGTACCAAGGTCAGAAAATCATCAAGCTGATTCTCTCTCAAAATTGGCACGCCACTGATCGTGATGCACCAAGAACAGTATTTTGGGAAGTTAAACCAAAAAAGAGTATTGATCAAGAGCATGTCCTGTTTCTTAGTCGAGGGGCGGTATGGATGGAGCTCATTATAAACTTCAAGAAAACACGCTAATTGCCTTCAGACCCGGTGGAGGCCAAGTACGTCAAGGCCAGGAACAAATGGTTTGAGCTGTGGGATGAAACCCTGTACAAGAAATCATTCAATCGTCCTCTTCTGAAGTGTATTACTAAAGAAGATGGACTGGAAGTGCTGAAGGAACTCCATGAAGTAGCTTGTGCATCTCACATTGGGGGAAGGGCCTTGGGACAAAAGGTCTTGAGGACTGGTATTATTGGCCTACATTAAAACAAGATGCCATTGCTTATGCAAAGAAGTGTGACAGTTGTCAGAAACATGGAAACTTGAATCAAAAGCTGTCCAATTACCGAACTCCCATCTTATTCCCACTTCCCTTTGCCAAATGGGGCATGTACATTCTGGGACCCTTCTCTGTGGCTGTTGGGCAGAAGAAGTTTGTAATTGTGGTTGTGGACTACTTCACTAAATGGGTAGAAGCTGAAGCAATGCGGGATATAACGACGAATGACGTTAAAGGCTTTATTTGGAAGAATATCATAACTCGGTTCGGCATGCCGCAGTCCACCGTCTTTGACAATGGTCCACAGTTTGAAACACCAAAACTGAAAGATTGGTTGGCAGAAAGAGAAATCAAAGCTCACTTTGCTACAGTCGCCCACCCACAAGCCAATGGACAAGTAGAGTCATTCAACAAGATCCTATCAAACGACATCAAAAGGAAGTTGGACAATGCCAAGGGACTATGGGTCAAGAACTACAACCGGTGTTATGGTCCATTAGAACCACAACCAAGAACTCTACAGGTGAGACACCTTTCATGTTGGTCTATGCAACTGAAGCCGTATTGCCCATTGAGATTGAAGAACCCACCATGAGAGTCATGTTGTACACGAAAGAAGCCAATTGGGCTGCCTTGCGCACTGCCTTGGACCAAGTACCAGAGGTCAGGGGCAATGTACTATTGAGAATGCAATTGTACAAGCTGTGAATGGCTCGGGACTTTAACAAGAGAGTCGCTAGACGACCACTCAAAGTAGGGGACTTGGTTATGAGGAAGATGGAGGCTGTTGGACGAGCTAAGGAGCTGGGTAAGCTGACACCAAATTGGGAAGGACCTTATCTGATAGTCTAGGAAGTGCGAAGCGGAACTTTTCGTCTCCAAGATGTGGATGGACGTCCAATACAATGCACTTGGAACTCAGACACACTGAAGAAGTACCACGTCTTATTCAGATTATTGACAACAATACTAAGTAGTTTGTAATCCCAACAAGTGCAACGACACAAAAAAGAGAATTAGAAATGTATACATGTATCTTGGTACTTTTCCAAGCAAAATTCATATAATACAATTTTTGCTTTCTCCCTATATCCGTATTGTTTCTTTATTTTTACTAAAGTCATTCACTTTGGGGCATTTTTACCACTAGTTAGCCTAGTAGCCTAAAAGTGACATTAACTTAGATAAAACTGATGAAAACAACGAACGACCAATAACAAACTTAAAGAATGAATCAACCCAACTAGGGATAAACATTCTTCTGACGCACATTGCTTCCTCAAGGAGACCGACCAAAATGTAATAAACCCAAAGAAAGGTAGATTACATATCTGGTTAGACAAATAGTGAGAATCTCTAGTAAGAGAAACATCATGGTCTCCTAAAAGGAAGCCGACCAGAAATAAGCACGCCTTAGTAAAGGCATCTTACTTTCAAATGCAAGGTCAGCTAAGTAGTAAAGGCCCTAGTAAGGGCTCACTACTGCAGGACGAGCGTTGCCTCCTCAAGGAAGCCGACCAGAACATGGTAAGCTCATAAACAGCAAAATACAAGGATTGCATATGCATAAATATCCAAGCTCGTCCTAAATGAGAGTTTTACGTTGGCTCGGCAAATGATGGTCGTTCTCCTTCTTGGTGCAAAGCTCGTCCGGAATGCCAGGACGAACTAAGCCCAAGAAGGAGGGGAGATAACTAAGCACTAGAACTTCTAAGACGAGTCTAGTTCGAGGGTCGTCCAAAATCTAGGACGAGCCTCTAATACACTTGATGTTTATTTGAGCGAAGTTCGAAGATCGTCCATAGTCTTGGACGAGTCTCATTCGTCCTTGTGCTTATTTAAGTTTGAAGGTCGTCCAGAGTCTAGGACGAGCCTCATTTATACTTATTTGAGCGAAGTTCGAAGATAGTCCATAGTCTAGGACGAGTCTCATTCGTACTTTGCTTATTTAAGTTCGAAGGTCGTCCAGAGTCTAAGACGAACCTGATTTATACTTATAGCTAATTTAAGTAAAATTCGAAGATCGTCCATAGTCTAGGATGGGCCTCATTTCTACGTGTGCTTATTTATTTAAAGTTCGCAAGTCGTCCAAGTTGTAAGGCAAGTTTGTTAATCCATCAATCTTAAGACGAGCTGCTTTAACTTAGCATACTTCAGCAAGTGTTTTGATGATTAGACCAAAGACAATATTGTTAAACAAAAGGTCGTTCATTAAATACTCGTCCAAAACGATTACAACCTGATCTATGGAAAAGAAGAACCAAGCTACAAGAGATGGCAATCATCCAAGATACATAGAAAAATAAGCCTAAAGGTAGGCACCTAAGCAGGATCAGTATCTTGGCCGGAGGGTTGGCCCTCGGGGATTTCTTGGCCGTTCTTGTGAGATTCTTCTTCATCCTCCACCTCTTCGTATGAAGAATCAAGGAAGGTAGGAGGTTCCTCAGCTGTCACCATCGCCCTGTGAAGGCTCCCCTGAAAGAGCAAGCGGCGCTCAAAGCGAGGAAATTCCTCGGGCACGGCCAGCATCTCAAATGCCTTTAGGGCCCAGCCCTTGGACGTCTCAATGACCTCATTGAGAGCCTCCTTGGCGTCGTTGAAAAGCCTTGGTCGCTTCCTCTTTCAGACGATTGTGTTAATCACTTAGAAGGAGGTTATCCCTTCTAAGCTGAGTGGCGACCACGAGAGTAGTATTCCTCTCCTCCTTCAGCTCGGCCGAAACTGTGTTCATGGCCAATTGCCATTGCTTCTTCTCCTCAAGAAGTTCGTTGATCTTGACGAGATAATTCTTGATGTCGGATTCCTGTTCGGCCGACCGTTTCTCCCAGGCTTCCCGAGATTGACGGTGCTTAGTCTCCAGCAGCTGACAGTCGTACATGGCCTTGTCCCCGGCCGTTGTAGCTTGATGGACGAGGTGCTTATTCTCCTTCTTAAGCTCTCTCGCCCAGTCTTCAGTTACGATGCTGCGAGCAAGAAGCTGAAATAACGAAGATCAAACGAGTCAGTAAACGAGTTAAAAAACAAAAAAGTTACAAGTACCAAAATAAAAACAACAACGCAATGTACCTCGGCAGCAAGTTGAGACATGTAGCCCACATGTCCAGAAGATGCTCCCCTCAATCCCTTTATATAGGACTCAGGGTAGCATTTGAACAAAGACTCGCTTGAGCCTCTCGTTCGGCCTTTAACATTTTAGCAAAGGCAGCGAGAAGACTCATCGTCCGAGTCCACCGACAGAGCACAGGCGGGGCGCATCCTTTGTTCTTATCTCGAAAGGGGGGGACTCGGTTCTCTTGATGGGGAAGACTATCGCTTGTCCGTTGGACGGACTCATTGAACGTCCACCAACCCGCAACGTACTAACTATATTGGGGTAGTATGACTCACCCGAAGATAAAGACGCAGCATCTAACGTATAACTCCATCCAACCGAGCGACCACCCCGCGAAGGCCGATCCGTCTTTAGCCTGCGCAACCTGGGCCGATCCACCAAGCACCATAGCCATATCCACGGGACCTCGACCGAGCAATCATGCGTCCAACCGATCAGTAGGGAGAAGGGTAGGGACAAGCCTTTTCTCTCCCACGGAAGGAGCATCGGTGGACGATTAGCCCACCTTCAAAGCTTTACCCACTTGGAGGCGGGATAGGCTTTTCTCCGGCCCCCGGTTGGCCGGAGTTGTCTTATGAACGGACGATCGTTCATTCTTATTCTTGGTCACAAAGCCCTTGGGCTTTTTGGCCGAGGGCTGATCACCGGCCGCGACAGCTTTTTTTGGACGAAGAAGACTTCCGAGGCCGTGTCTTGTTCGTTGGGGAATCCTTCTGCGCAAACAAATAACATCAAGTCAAAAGTGTGTACGGCCAAAAGCAAGTGGCAAATTCAAAAATTCTCAGGCCTTGGTTGTTTACTAAAGAAAGCCGACCAAAATATCAAACACACTCTCTTAAGACGAAGACCAACTTGCAAAGTGTACTCGGCCCAAAGGGCTTCATTCAAGATATGGACGAAGACCATTAACAAGATTAGCCGCTTTCCTTCTATGAAGGACCCTTCGGAAAATCCTCATTGACAAGGATAACCTCGGATCTTGGACGGAGACCACTTGGTAAGGAAACCCGCCAACTTTAGATGTTTTCCTTCTTCAAAGGACCCTCGTCCATGAACTACTCTTTGACGAGGATCCTCGTCCGGATTAGCATCAAGTGTTAGGCGAGGATCTCTCATGGAAGCAGCTATGGCCGCTTTCCTTCTCCGAGGAAGCTAACCGTCCGGTAGAGCCAACGTCTAAGGCGCACGTTTTCCTTCTGTGAAGGACCCTCGTCTGAACCATGAACGACGTCTAAAAACCCTAGACGGGCGTCAAAAAATACGGTTTTTTCACCAAATACCCCTGACAAATAAATTTATTCACCAAATACCCCCACTTTTTTCAAAATTCACCAGATACCCCTGACCTTTAAAAAAATTCACCGGATACCCTTTTGGTAACTGGACGTTAGTCTTCCGTTAGCATTTATTTACAAGTTTGCCCTAAGTCAACCCAATTAGCCCTAAGTCAACCTAATTAGCCCTAATTCAACCTCATTATCCCTAAGTCAACCTAATTAACCCTAACTAACCCTATCCCACTCTCTCTCCCCCTAACCTACCGGCCCCCACCCCCTTCCCCAACAACCCCAGCCCCCACCAGCCCCCAGCCCCACCACCGCCCCAACAACCCCAGCCCCCCACACCCCGCCCCCACCACCGCCCCCAACAATCCCGGCCCCATCGCCTCCCTCTCTCCTCTCCCTCCCCCTCCCCTCCCCACGCCCCCCCTCTCCCCCTCCCCGCAGCCGCGCCTCCCCCCTCCTCCCCTCCCCGCCCCCGCAACACCCCCCTAAAATTAATTGCAATTCGTTGTGCGTCTTGCCCCCTGTTTTCACGAAAATCAATTGCAACCCCGAAATTTTTCAAGAGAAGCTCATGGTTGGTGGTGCAACCGATAGTGGCTGGTGGTGTCGCCGGGTTGCTTGTGCGAAGAGAGAGAAGGGGAGAGATGGATATTGACGATGAGTGAGTGACGAGAAAGGGAGGGGGTTCAGGATTCGGGCGGTGTCGGCCGGTTTTGTGGGGTTGAGAGTGGAGGGGGCGTTGCGTGGGCGCGGGGAGGGGCGAGGGGGATGCGGGGGTGGGCCGCATGGGGGGGGGTGGGGGTGGGGCTGCGTGGGCGGGGGTGGAGGTGGGGGCTGCGTGGGTGGGGCCGCGGGGGTGGGGGTGGCTGCGTGGGGGGGGCGTGGGGGGGATGGGCGAGCCGGAGGGATGAGGAGGGGGGTGGTGGGTGGGGGGGTGGTGGGGTTTAGGTGGGTTAGGGGAGAGAGAGAGAGATAGTTGGGTTGACTTAGGTTAATTGGGTTGACTTAGAATTTTTAAGGGTTTTTAGGGTTAATTAGGGTTTTTTAGGGTTAATTAGGATTAATGACTCACGGAGTTAACCGCCGTTAGTCATTAAGGGCATTTTGGGTAATTCTTTTAAAGGTTAGGGGTATCTGGTGAATTTTTTTAAAGGTTAAGGGTATCTGGTGAATTTTGAAAAAAGTGGGGGTATTTGGTGAATAAATTTATTTGTCAGGGGTATTTGGTGAAAAAACCGAAAAAAATATTATTTAATTTTACCAGAGTCTCGGTCCTCTAATCGGCCCCCGTCTCGGTAAATTCCTTCCACAGATTGTCGGTGAACTTAGACATACTGATGTCACCCGTCCAAGACCTTTTTAAAAAGTGCTCTGGCCGCGTCTGCAAAAAGAGACCAAGAGATTAGTAAGATAAATACTATAGACGGCACGATTTACTTGAGAGTTTTTTAAGTTATACCTTTGTCCTCGGCCAATTGCAAGCCAGCGGCGACCAAAAAGTTATCATTAAAAAACATTTCCTTGAAAGGAATCCAGTTAGCTGGCCCTTTAAAGGATGAATGATTTGGTCTGGAATATTCTTTTATTTTGAAGTATTCCACCACCTCTTCGTCAAACCTATCTTCTAACTCCAAAAAAGACATCCCCCGTCCAGTATTCATTGCTGCCCGGCTATGGACGTGATACCCCTCAGCTGTAATAGCCCGCATTCTTAAGCAGTTTTAATTAAAAGTTAAATATATTTTATCTACTAATTATGCGATAATATTGCTATTATGAAAAAATTTATGAGATATATGCATTTTTTTAAAAGTTTTTTCTTAGAATACTTTATTTTTCAAATAAGTTATGAGTTATATAGTTTTTTTTTCAATTACAACTTTTATTAAATTCATTCCTCAAATTATAGTGTGTAGCTATTTTGAGTTTTATTGAAACAAGTCAAAACTAGTCAATTTCTATTTAAGAAAGGAAACCCAACTCCTTATTCTCCATATATCTCTCATTCTCTCATTCTCTCATTCTCTCTCCTCTCTCAAAACTTCATCTTCATTCTTTGGATACTCCATAAGAGCAACCTTTGCTTCCTCAAGTTAATCTAGCCAAACTTCATTCTTCAATCAATTTTCCTTGCAAATTCATTCATACTTCATGGAATGATATGAAAACCTCACAATTCTACTTGTAATTGTTTAAGAAAGTTTGAAAATCCAAATAAACCCAAATTCCATTCTCTTTCTTGAATTGACCCTAAAATGTTGATCAAGTGCCATGCATGTAGCCAAAAATAAAATAAGAACCTCCATAAACATTCTTGAAAGTTTGAGCAAATTGAAAATTGGAAGAAAACCCCCAAAATCCATTGACTCTTTCTCTCTCCTCTGTTCACGACCTTCTGTTGGCTCAATTATCTTCAACTTGCAGTCTGAATTTAGCAAACGTTCCTTCTTCAAATTTGTAGATCTCGAAAAGTTATTGAATTTAGACTCAAAAATTACTCAATTTGGAGTTGTGTGGTAGCAGTTATGGCCATTTGAATTTTTCTGTTGCTGCTGCCATTTTTCTTGCGCTGATGTTCTTGTAGAAACAACAAGCTCTTCCATTGCTTCTCTAAATTATTTCTCTCTCTGTTATGTGCAAGAGATGACTCAAATTTCTTATGATCTATTGCATGCAAAGGTAAAATTGGTCTTCTAAGTTTTTACTCTTATTTTCAAAAAGAATACTTCAAATAGTTTATGGGATAATCAATTTTGTTATAACTTTTAGTTAAGTTGTTACAAATAAGTTTTGTATAAATTAATAAAGCATTTTTTTTAAATGGGGAAATAAATTAAGATTTCTTATTTAGTTTATTGAATGATTTACTAATTTCTTCCTATTATTATTTCTGAAGTATTATTGAAAGTGAGAATGATCATTTGAGGTAATTGGTGATAGTTATGGAGGTTAAGCAATAGTTGAAATTCTTGGGTTCAAGATTTCATTGGAAGCCAATTACTATTATTATTGGAGTTTGGTATTGATAATTGAATTAAGGTACACATTGTCCTTCCACATTCTAATTAGATTTTGGTTCTTGATTTCTATGAAAAGTTGGCTTGTGGATATTATTGATTTGATTTGCTTTCTTGTGTAATTTAAGAATGATTTGATTAAGCACTTAAGGTTGGATTTGATATGTTAACAAGCATTTGAGGTAACATGTTAATAAGATTTATAGTTTAGAACTTGCTTAAAGTTTATGATTCGAATAACTAAATTGCTTAACTCGTAATCTAAGATGTGTTGTTTTAGAGTTTCGTTATCTTGAATATTGGTCTCATGTTGAAGTAAGTTTAAAAGCTAGTCTTGAATTTATGAATTATGTAACTCGAGGATACATAGTATTTGAAAGCTGAGACGGAATTGTTTAAGTGAAATAGGATTAGGATTGGAGGTCGCTTGCACAATTGTAAATTTGATTCAATTTATGAACAAGGTTATAATGTCTTATTTTAAGTTATACCCAGGTTGAACTATTGTTTATTAGTAGTCATACGTCTATGGAATTTGATTATACTTAGGAGTAATGTTTCTCTAATTTCGATGATCTATTTTAAAAGTGTTTCTTTCTCTTACTTGTTACTTATATTGTTGTCTTCGAAGCACATCTTAAGGTTCTACTATTTAAGTTTTGAGGATTAGGTTATTATGGAATTGGAACCTATGATGGGATGCTTATGCAGTGAATTAGTTGTTAGTGCGGAACACAAATTGTGATGTGAGAATGTTGGGTTGGTGAATAGAGTTGTGATTCGGAAGTGAGTTGAGAGTAAATTCGTTAATGGGTTAGTAAAGCTAGTATGAGAAATTCATTGGTATTAAAGTGAAAAAAAAACCGAAATAAATATGCTGGGGATGAGAGATATGAAATATTGGGAAGTATAACTCAAATGATAATGTGCTTATATGGTATTATGAAATCAGGTATCAATGCCAAGAGTTATGTTGTATATGCATTACGGTCGACTAAATTAATTATTCATTATAAATGGTGATAAGGTTGTGAAGAGGGTGTCTGAAGAGTCAAATATAAGTTGTTATATGAGAACATTAAGTATGCCGATTAAGTGAATCCAGGATAAGTTTTGGAGTTAATGTCATTTAATGATTTATTAGGATTATTACTAAATATCATGTGTATGTGATACAATGGACTGAATGAAGACACATCAGGGATCAATGAACCTTGAATATTGGGGAATAAGATTTGAGATGCGAATGTCATATTAGTGATATAAAAGACCCAGATCTAAGTAATGGTTCAAAGTTATATCAAGTAGTAAATTGGAACTCTATTCACTAGTGGAAAAAAGCCCATCTGATGCGGTCAAAACTGAACTTACTGAGGCGGTTTTGGTCCGCATCAGATGGGTTCGCAGCAGATCCAAATTATTTACTGATCCGGTCCAAAACCGGATCAGTAAATGATTTACTGATGCGGTTCTTAATAAAAACCGCATCAGTTACTTATGTTAACTGGTGCGGTTTTCCACAATGACCGCATCAGATAGGTAATTGTGAGGGTAAAAAAAAAGCACTTTATAAAAAGCACAGTACTGTGCTTTGTATAAAGTACTTTTTTGTGTACTCTGTAGAGGCTAGAGGCTACAAGTATATCCTCCCATCCAGCTATATTAGATCCACAAAGGCACAAATCCAGCCAAATTGAACATTTAAAAATCCAAAAAAAAAAAAAAAAAAAAATCAGATTTAACAATCCAACTATATTCAATCTACAACAATATAGTACGATAATTACAAAAAAAACTCAACTTATACCACGATAATTATAATAATATATGTACGATAATTACAAAAAATACAGAGGAATAACATGAATATAGAAAATTATAATATATATGAAAATTATACAACGATAATTACATAACTCAACTTATATTTACGAAATTGTACAACAATTACACAATTTATAATGAAAAAAGGAAAATCAGAAAACGAAAAAAACAAAAAATTACTTTGGGGCCGAACACGATTTCTTGTGTGTTGGTCCTCTGGCAAAGACCATGAACACGATTTCTTCTCATCATAGCATTATTACAAAGCCGTGCAATCGCCGATGCAGCCTAGGTCTTCATCGCTTGAAATGAATGATGCAGCAGCTAGGCAGACGACGAGAGAGGGAGGAGAGAATCTGGGGTGAAGAACGATGGTGGTAGTTCGCCGATTAGGTGAGGAGGAGAGAGAAGAAATATAGGCGATTGAGAGAGATATGGGGACTTGAGAGAGAGAGGCGTGAAATGGAGGGTGTTAGGGTTAATGAGAGAGAGAGGCGTGAAATGGAGGGAGAGAGAGAGGTGTGAAATGGAGGGTGTTAGGGTTAATGAGAGAGAGAGGTGTGAAATGGGATGAGGGAGCTGGGCAGGTTTTAAGTGGAGAGGTGAGAGAGAGTCCGGCCCAATAATATTTAAGTGTGGTGAGATGAGGACGCCGGGCCGCGTGAGAGAAGAATGTGGACGAGTGAGCTGGGCCGTGTGTTTCTAAGGCCTAAATTATCATAGTGGAAAAAAAAAAAGAAAATCTGATGCGGTCCTAGAAACTGCATCAGATTTTAACAAAACCGCATCAGTTTTTATCCGATGCGGTCCACAAGAGGACCGCACGATTTTCCTCCCGCCTTTCCTTCCCATTTTTTAATTGATTTTTCGATGCGGTTTTGTAAAAACCGCATTTGTTACTAAGTGACGAGATAAGGTTTTTTCCACTAGTAATTGTTTGAGTTACGAGAAATTATATTTGATGGGCGTGATACTATTTGAGTTGGGGAATATCTTCAATTCTTATGAATATTGGAAAGAGGTAAGCTATAAAGGTTGACGGGTTCATTTACTAATGTAAAGTATAAGACTAAAAGAAATTGGAAGTAAGGAGAATTTCTTGGAATTTCTGAACAATATTTTGATTAGTATTTAGAATTAACGTTTATTTCCGCATTTTTAGAGGAAGGTTTAATACTCGATTTTGAAAGAAATAAATTTCGCATTTATCGAAGCTAAAAGAGAAAATGTTTACCATATATGTATGACTCCTAAAAGCTCCAACCGCTTATTTTTGGAGCAATCTTTTATAAGTATTAATCGAGTTTTCTAACCCGTAAAGCATATGAGGATTTTACATAAAGTTTAGGACATTAGTAAAGCTCTTAATAGTCAATATTTAAATTGTTTTGTAGTATGTTATATCCAATTTGGACAAGTTCATGGAAGTTAGAAAAAAACCAAAAGAGAAGAACTACTTCCCAAATTTGTTTAACGGTTTTGTTTTTTTTCCAAGTTGAAAGCTTAATTTATTCTTATAAGTTATTACAAGTGATTATTAGTCCTAAGTGTTTAGTAAAAATGTACGACTCAAACAACAACTATTCTACGCAAGCCACAATCTCTGTTAAGAGTTAAGTTAGTTTTATCAAATTATGTGTATCAAGTAAACCTTGTTGAGAGTTTATTTGTATGATCTATATATACTTCTTCAACACAATGTTCTTAAATGACTTATCTCTAACAAAAGAACCCGAAATAATGATGGAATAAATATAGTTGAGAATTTGTATAAACTTGCTATGTGCAATGTGTAATGGACTAAAAGCAATGGGGGAAAGTAGCCGTGGAACGGTGAGGAACAATAATTGCGGAGCGAGCGTGGTGCTCGTAGTCG
Source organism: Beta corolliflora (assembly GCA_947648045.1). Lineage (NCBI taxonomy): Eukaryota > Viridiplantae > Streptophyta > Magnoliopsida > Caryophyllales > Amaranthaceae > Beta > Beta corolliflora. Next base: position 68,539 of record CANSZD010001782.1, read on the forward strand.
CGGTTACTAAATTAAAGATTGCGAGCGAGCATGGTGTCTCGTAGTTGCTCGGGGCATTTCCCGAAAGTCTTGCAAGCATATGGTAAATAGGAGGGTCACGACCCCCACAGCTTTAGAGACGGTCGGTCGTGGTGACCCCTCTCTAATCGTGTTCACTTTCCCCCAATGAAAATATATATTGATTGAAATTCGTAAATGCTTAAAGAACGAGCATCAAGAATGTTATTGAACATGTGAGTCATGGTACATGGTGTACAATAATATTTTGTTATACAAGTACATACACAACATGACCCGTTATTATGGTCACTTTGGGCAAGAATTTTTTAGCTCGTTGAATAAATTGCTTAAAAACTACTTATATTGATTAAGAGTCATGTGAACATATATGTAGGTTAGTGTCAAATGGTTGAATCATGAATATAGGACCTTCGTGTGTTATGTTTGTCACCTCGAATATGAAATCGAAGTACTCTACTTAAAGTATGTAAAAGTCGTTTAATCCTAATAGTTTTAAGCTTTGTTGTATGATTCGTTGTGAGTTATTTCTTTTATATGTTCTATTCTTAATGTTTCTCTGAAATGTGTGACATGTTGTGAAATTTTGCAAAATCCACTAAAAAGAATTTTAGGTTGGACAGTGTGTGCTCAGCTTTCGCTGATTTTGTTCTCGGAACCTGTCCTGGTGGGGCGCATTTCCTTCTTAGTGATTTTTGCGGGTATCGATGGTCCATGATTGAGTCAATGGCAAGGGCATTCCTTAAGGATCATTGTAAGGTCTTATTTGGTTCATGATCGTAAAGTACTTTAGAAGAATTCGAGATGTGATTACGTTAGGTATAAATCAAAGGTTATTATATTGGACTTGTGTATTTTTATTCAAATATATATTCTAGGTTATGGTCGTGTAAGTTCATGGTGCCCTCGTCCGGGATGAGAAGATAAGTTTTTGTCATCCTCACAATTTAAGCTTGATTACTTAAAGGTTCCCTAATCTTAGTTAGTAGCTCGAAAGGCCGGGCTATTACATCAGCAATATAATCATTGGCAGCTCGGACGAAGATGAGACCGACTTTCCACTCGTGCATCTTTGAAGGCTTGTTCCAGGCACTGAGAAACCCAGGACGGTTACAGACGCTGATTCAAGCTCCGTCCACCGTTTTCGGAATCTTAGATACATAGTGTATCTGAGTAAAGGCTTAGAGAAAAAGCCATACCATGCGGCGCACGCTATAAAAGTAGGAAAATGTTGTGCCCGGCATTCGCTAGTTGGTTATTAGTGGTTGATTTTGTAATGCCTTAGCACTTGTTCGATGAAATCATAAAGGGAAATCTCAACCCGCCGGCCCAAGCTTGTGACGAGGCTAAGTGGTTGTTGTTAGGGCGTCAAAATTGTAGCCTTTTTTTTGAAATGACAAAAGAGTAGCCTTCCCATGGGATGACAGATGATAAGAAGGCGGATTAGGGCCAATTTTCTTTAACCACCTACCGTTGGCTAAAATAAAACCAGGGGTCGAAAGGGGACCTAAGCGTCTCCTAATTTCGGAAGTAGTGGAGGGGTGGAGTCGATTCTTCGACCGGGCTAGGCCGAAACACCCTCATTCTTGGCGCTTCTTCCTTCCATCCCTACCACCCTACCGGACCGAGTGGGCTCGCGGATTTGCTTCGAGGTTTTCTTCCCTACTGTGGTAGGGGGAAGGTGCGGGGCCAAGGGTGAGAGCACTTTTTGTTTTTTCCTCTCTTCTTCGGAACCCCGTCCAGAAGATTCTTCCTCTTTTAGAAATAAAAAGGGAGGATAATTATTTTTCTCCGGCGAGGGGTTTGGTCGCCCCCTTGGGGGTAACCCCTTGCAGGTAAACGCGATTGTTCACAAATTTGGCCCAAAACCATAAATTATGAATAGGTCCAACATCTATAATGGTGCACTCGAAGAAGAAATACTATCGGTTCTAGTGTCAAGACAAACTCTTAACGATCGGTATTATTTCGACGAAGAAGAGGAATCCATTTTATTGATTTTTTAGAAAAAAAAAGAGAAGAAAGGAGAGAGCAAAGAAGAAAGAAAGGATACCCGACGAGCTCTTGGACGTTCGGAGAAGAAAGCAAAAAGGTGGACAAACTCACTCTCTCTAGGAAACCCGTGAAAGATGCACCCTCTCTAGAAAAATTCTCTCAAGGTGTGAAATGATTGAAGTAAGGACAAAAGAACTTATTTATAGGGGGTAAAGACCCCCTTAAGCCGGTTAAAAATGACCGAAATACAAGAAAAAAATGTTTTTTAAAGAATTGGGAAAAAAAATAAAATATAAAGGTGCCCTCAATTTAGGGTAACTTCAAAAGGTAGCGATCGCCCCGCACACCCTATATACACCTTTCCCGTCGAAATCGGAGAAATTATTGAATAAGTGACTTGTACCCTCTTTAAAATTCTCTCTCACTTTCTCTCTCTATCTCTTTTTACCTTTTTTCTCCTCCGCTACTTCAGCCGGTTTAACTACCAGGAACACCACCCGAACTCCCCACAGTTGGGTCCCTTTTTCTCGGGTTTGGAGCAACTCCTCGAATCAGCAACCTCGAGGATAATATCTTGCGGAGAATAATACTATTATTTTAATTAATAATTAATAATAATTATTATTATTATTATGTAATATTAATAATTTTTATAATTAATAATTATATTTTATTTTATAATTAATAATGTAATAATAATTAATAATAATAATAATTAATGATAATAATAATAATAATTAATAATAATAATAATTAATAATTAATAATAATAATAATTAATAATAATAACAATAATTAATAATAATAATTGAAAATAATAATAATAATATTAATAATAAAAACAATAATAAAAAAACATAATGAGAAAAAAAAAATATAAAAAATTATTGTTATTATAATTATAAGATTAATAATAATAACAATATTAATAGTAATATTGAAAATAAATATAATAATTAAAACATTAGACAAGAGATTTAACAAAACCAACCAATAACCAAAAAAATAAAAACCAAAAGAACCCACTTATAATACCACCCTTTTTTTTTTGCCCTTCCTCTTTTTTTTTTTTTTTTTTTTTTTAATTTTTTTTTTTTTTTTTTAAATATTTCCCTTCCAACCCACTCCCCCACCCACACACCCAAAAACCCCAAAACCCCCCACCCCCCCCACTCCCAAATTTGGGCCCCCTATACTTACCCCAACCCCCTTAACTATAGCCTCCCCATACAAACCCCCCCACACCCCTTCTTCTTAGCCCCTAAGTCTTCCCTTCTTTATAATCCTTCCCTTTTCCTCCTTTTTTTCCTCCTTTTAATATAATATACCAACAAAAAATTCCCCCTCAAACCTCTTTCTCTCCCCCCCCCTTCTTCCCCCTCCCTCTCCCCCTCTCTTCCCTCCTCCCCCCCCTTGGCTCTTACTCCTTAATTCTTCCAAAATCCCACCAAAAAAAAAAAAAAAAAAAAAAAAGAAACCCCTTCCTATAAATTTTTTTTTTTAAAAAAAAAAAAAAAAAAAAAAAAAAAGAGGTTTTTATTGTTGGGTGGGGCGGGAAGGTTTTTTTTTTTTTTTTTTTAAATTAATTAAATTTTTATAAATATATATAAAAAAAAAAAAAAATTTTTTTTTAAAAAAAAAAAAAAAAAAAAAAAAATAAAAATAATGTCTACGAAATGCAAGTTCATAATTATTTTAAATATAACTTGTTTATATTAGTGTTTTATTTGGTAAACATTACGAAATATCCTAAAATTTTAGAGTTTTTTTTTAAATAAATATATTAGATTCAACTTATATAAAGTATACAAAAGCTTAACCTTTAAATTTTAAAATTCTTTTTTGACTGACCTAGTTTAGAACCCATTACACCTTTTATTTTTTTTTTTTTTTACTTTTTTCTCCTTTTCTAGAAAAACTTTAACTCCCTCCTTTTCCTTTGGGCAAAAACAAGCCCCTATAAAAAAAGGGGGAAAAAAAAAAAAAAAATAAAAATTTTCCCCTTTATACTTCTTAAAAAAACTTCGATTCTTTTTTTTTGTTAGTTTTTATTAAAATTAATTGAATTATTTTCTTCTCCCCCCCTTTTTTCACAAATTCTCTCACTCTTTTTTTCTAGCGACCCCAACCCCATTTCAAACCAAAATATTTTTCCTTGCATAGTAATACTTTACTCCATTTTCTCTCTCCAAACCCAAAACTCACACTCTTCTCCTTATCGAACTGCAATGATAACGAATTTTGCATAACTTCAGTTGATGAAACCAAAGTGCACAAGTTCGAAAAGTAACCATCTTTGTTTTTTTATTTGGAGGAAAGAGTTTTTCGTCCGTTTCTTCTTCTGGAATTCTGGAATTCGATTTTCTTTTGTTCGAAATCCCAGATCTGATCTGCCGATGTCCTCTTTCTCCGTGTGGCAATTGAAGAACTGCAAATTCTGAAAGAGAGTTTTGTTCAAAATCTCACTGCAATGGAATTGTGGATTTCCATAATTGAATGAGACTGAATTGTGGATTTCCAGAATTGAACGAGTTTTATTGTGAAATCTCACTACAACGGAATCTGGATTTCCGCCAAATTTTTGGATCTGATTCTTGAATGGGGTCGGGTGGTGAATGAGGAAGGTGGAGGGGAATAAATATACTATTTTTCCGTTGTGGATTGGTGGATGAATTAGTTTAATATTGTGGAAAATGATACAAGTTAGTTTACAAATGACATAGGTTTCTTGATTAATGATACACATCTTGAGTTAAAATGATAGAGCAAAATATAAAAAGTTGACAAAATTATAAGAGAATGACTTTAAATGATACGCAATTTGACAATATATAATGATACAAAACTCAACAAAAAAAGATAGATAGATATTATTTTTGTTAATGATATAAGTCTATGATAGTAAGATTATAAATTATATGAATAGGTATAAAATAACTTAAACAATTTTAAAAAGAAAAGAAAAAATTAAAAAAAATGAAAAAAACAACTACTTAAAAGCATAAAAAAAAAACATAAATATTTTTTTTAAAAGACATGAGACAGTAAGAAAATGCATCAAATACTTAAATGATGTGGTTTTATTGATGACATGAAACACTAATATTAGTTTACGCATGTGGGAATGTTGTCATACAAAAAGTTATTGTGTAACAATATTGAGCCATGTCATTATTACTCATTTTTATGTCATTTTTTTCAAAGAAAGGCTTGTATCATTTTTTCCCTAGCTAGTTTATTATTATTTTTCAACTCTTTATATAACAAAATATGATTTTTTGACTCTAAGTTTTGAAGATGACATATAACTGATAGGCGTATCACGCACCTACAAAAATAAATAACCTAACTAATCCTCCTAACTATGTAGTAGGGTAAATCGGGATCGATCCCAGAGAGAAAGTTGTTCTATGATTAGCCCTTAAATAATGGTAAGACTAAAGGAAATTAATATCAATAATGGTCGAATAAACTAAACTAATCAATATATAAATTAAAGACTCTAGAGTTAAGTATCCCCACTAGCATGAAGTAATACAAAATAATTTCCACCCCAAACTAATCAATTAAATGCTCACAAGGAAAAATACACCCTATAAAATATCATAAACCTCTTCGGAGTGTCTATGGCTTCCTTAATATCTTGCACTCAAGCCTACTGCCGTAGAATCATGCAAATTAAAGACAATAAATGCGGCACTCTAACTTCCTAACAATCCATTCTACCTACTCCCATGGAGAATTTCATATCCTTAATTAAAATACCCAAATCCGTCAAAACCCAACTCCCGTTGTGATCAAGACAATGGAATTGAATAATAACAATACTAATTATCCCTAATCTAGTATTGGAATATGCACAATCAATTAAGCAAGAACAATTAAACAATTAATTTGGGAATTTAAAGAAATAATCATGAACTAATTCATACTACGGTTCAACTTAACAATAGATAAAGGAACTACTCGAAGCATAATTGAAATAAAAAAATAAGTTAGAGAAGAATAATTAAAATTCATTATAGAAAACAAAGGGAAAATACGGAGAAAATAAATACTTAAATTGATGGAAGAAAGGTAGAGTCTTGAATAACAATAAAGATTTACAAGTTTCTCTCTTTAACTTCTCTCCAGAAACCCTAAAAAAAGTGTATACAATGAACTATATCCCGTCATCAAACCAATAAAATAGTATTTATATCTTCCTAAAATAACAAAAGAAAAACCGACATAATAAGATGCGCTACGCAGCAGACCAACACGGACGTGTCAATAATGACACGGATGTGTTGACCTACTACTACATAAAATTCTTACGACAAAGAAGCTACTGCATCGAAGAAAGCAGAGTGACACGGACGTGTCAAAAGTAACACGGAAGTGTTGTCCTGCAATCGTCAAATTCTTCAACTCAACTTTGAACAACTATAACTTCTGATCCAAAGCTTTGTTTCGCACATGTAATATATCGTTGGAAAGCTCTTGAAATCTAGTTTCCAACCCAGTTAGAATTACCTCATTAGAATTTTTGTGTCAAAAGTTATGGGCAAAAATGGTGCAGAGGTGTCATATTTCGCACAAGTACACAAGACCGTTTGTATCTTCTTCATTTCCAATCCGTTTCGAGCACATGATATATTGATTTGAAGGTCATCCAAGTGCCTTAATCATCATGTCCTCAAAAAGGAGTCTAAAGTACCTGAGATTACATCAAAATGACAAACAACCCATGAAAGCATCGTAGCTTATAAAAAGGGACCTAAATATGCATAAATGCAATGTAAATGCTCTCATACTACATGAAAATGCACCCTAATATGCAACTAAATGATGTTAAAATATGCACTTATCAATCTCCCCCAAGCTAAACATTTGCTTGTCCTCAAGCAAACCAAACCAATTCACAAGGGAGAGTAAGATGAACTTTTGTATCGGGACTTATACGTTCAACAACTATTGAATCTCCAAGACATGAAATTCGGACATATGAAAGCTATTATAATTATAAGATTAGACTAAGATAGACCATAAATCACACCTCATATAAATTCTTGTAATCGCAACTTGACTCACCATGGCAAACCACAAACCTACCCCCAAGCTAGACTCAATTAAACTTGATAAACCTCACTTTAGTCGAGCACACTTTCTCTCATGTGTTTATAGGTAATGATTTTTTCACTCTAACATATACCAAGTCGACTCGAATGAAGTATTTTTCTTTAAACTTGACTATCGTCTCATTCTCCACTTAAAAATGACAAAAACATACATATAGATCATGAGGACTTACCAAAGGTTTTAGCGTGGCTAAGGTAAGGGTAGGAAAATATTTGGGAATGTGGTGCTAAAAACCAACTAGCGGAGGAAATGACACTTTAACATCTGTGGCCATTAGATGCAAACGCCACAAAACCTTCTACTAGAAGTTCAACAACACATACATTGCCAATAAATCAAGATAATACCCACCCTTATCAACTCCAACAAATTCCATTCACCTTTAATTCAATCTATCTTTCACTTTTTTTTTTTTACAATTTTTCTAAATTATTTTTCTCAATTTCTTCATCATTCTTTCCATTTTGCACTTTCACACTATAATTTCCAGCATTTTATTTTCTTTCAACATATTTTCTTCCAATAATTACCGCACAACTACAAACACAAGCTCCAAATATGAACTTTAATGCTACTCCACTTAGCAAGGCTTGTGTAGAGAAATCATAAAAGGCTAGAGACTTGTAATGTAGATTGATCAAGAGTAATGGGATATCAAAGGCTCAACATGGGCTAATTAAAAGGAATAATATATATGAAAAGAAAAATGACTGAAGGCTCAAAACAATCAAAAGAACGCCTCAATCATATCAACACATGCATATGCCACATAAGTCTCAAAGAGTGCCAAGGCAAGTTCAAGGGCCATACTTCATGAGGAATTATCAATTTATCACACAAGAATAAAAATAGAAGACTGATATAGATGTGTCAGTCTATAAGGCTTGAAAAATTCTCACTAGGCTTACGCTTACCAAGTAAAATCAAGTCTTTCTTGGAGGAAGTCAACCAATCTTACCACAAACCATTCAAGTTGCAAAACAATCGTACCATGAAGCGGTCAATGCAGCCTAACTCAATCTTGTAAAATTTAATTATAATATCGAAGATATGCCCAATTCTCATGTAAATCAATCTCATGAATTGAAACATATATTTCCTGTAATCATCAAAGAATTTCCTACATTTTATGCATGCATGAATGCAACTAATATGCTCCGAATACTAAGAAAGCAATAAATTCTAACTCACTTTTGTAGGAATCACGATTGCACTTAGCATGTGCAACAAGTCCTTTAAACCCCTAGGCTGGCCTAGTGGACGAGTAAGGCCTCGTGAAGGTTTTCAGAAGGCATACCCACAAATCCCAAACATGAAAATATGAAGGAAAAAAACTATGACTAACCTAAATGGAAATTTTATACAATTCATGACCCAAAGACTAAATCCTCCCCCAAGCTAAATAACACATTGTCCTCAATGTGACAAAGTATAATATGAGGGGAACAGAAAAGAGAACATCTACCACCACATGGCAAGAACAACTTCCTCAATCACACAATCAAGTTAATTAAACCAAAATAAATGGCAAAAAGAGTTATGACTCTCAAAAACTTAAAGAGGGGGAAAAGAAAGAGTATACCAAAAGTGTTGTGGTGAAAACCCGGAGTTGAACCTTCTCACACATCATAAGATCAAGTACCTAGGAGTTAATCTCAATGAATAATAGGAACTCAACCCCTGGATCACAATTTGCACAAATTCTATAAGTTAATAATCAAATAAAAAAAACTAAGATTTCCTAAATCTAAAATTAAAAAGAAAAAAATAAAGTTAGAAAACTTGGGCTGCCTCCCAGGAATAGCTCATCAAAGTCCTTAGTAGTTTGTCAAATGTATCTGTATGCATCTCACAGAAAAACAAATAATATACAAAAGAAAATGTGAAATAAATTAGTTCTAATACTCTACAAGACCTGCAAAAAGGAACATCAAAGAAAAGTTATATCCACAAGAGAAGGAAGGAAAAGAAAAAATATTAGTATTTTTACATGATCCAACAGGTTGGGAATAAATCGAATGTACATCAATTACAGGATCATATGAGTCATTCAAAGAGGGAGAAATAAGGAATGATGGAGGATATAATATAGGGAAAGAAGGAATGAGGTCAAGTTTTTGAGAGAAAGGAACATGAGACTCAAAAATAGTAGGTGGAATCGATAAAGACTGATGAATCACATCACTCTCATATATAGACTTCTCCAAGGAAGATTTTTCAACCAAGGTTCTTCCTCCTTTAAAATATCCATCACATTAATTTTTCGTATAATTTGAACATCAATCCCATGACACTCATTTTCTATCCAACCCGCATCATCATCATCATAAATATACGGCTGGAGATGAGAATTTTGAGTAGAATAATGAAATTCATATTGGGGTGAGGGGTTAAAATCATTCATTAATGTCACATCACACAAAGAAATAACATGAGAAGTAAAGTGACAATTTGAAGAATAACAAGGTGTTGTAATACACCTATGGGACCGGGTTGTGGGTTGGTCTAGCAGATAAAGGCATATCCCACTCATAGTTATTCTTAGCCAACCACTCAATTAAATCCCAACAATAATCTGGTGATTGGGCTAGAAATTTCCCATTAGACATGCATAGAATCAAACACCACCCTAGTTTCTTCATCTAAACCGACATAAATCACTAGGCACATATCCCAAATTTCAATTCCATGGTCAGGACCAACAAAATTGCCAAGTCTATAATAATATTTCCAAAACAATTCATTCTCATATTGAGGAAAAGAAAAAATTGCTCTAAAATAACTAGCAACAATATTGGCTTCATGGAACATAAATGATAATTCATGAGAAATCATGCAAAAATTGGGAGAATTTTTTATATGATGCATCAAAACTATAAACATGAGTATCACAAGCATTATTACTATGTTACCTATCAAACGAATTATTCTCATCATAATAATAATATAACTCCATGATACGAAAAAAGAAAAGAAAATCTATTCACAAAAGAAAGGAGAAAAGAAAAATATATACAATCTAGTCTCACCAACAATAAAAACTAAATAAAACAAACTATCTCCCCAAGAATCGTACCAAAATTTGATAGGCGTATCGCACACCTACAAAAATAAATAACCTAACTAATCCTCCTAACTATGTAGTAGGGTAAGTCAGGGTCGATCCCACACAGAGAAAGTTGTTCTATGATTAGCCCTTAAATAATGGTAAGACTAAAGGAAATTAATATCAATAATGGTCGAATAAACTAAATTAATCAATATATAAATTAAAGACTCTAGAGTTAAGTATCTCCGCTAGCATGAAGTAATACAAAATAATTCCCACCCCCAACTAATCAATTAAATGCTCACAAGGAAAAATACACATTATAAAATATCATAAATCTCTCCCGAGTGTCTATGGCTTCCTTAATATGCACTCAAGCCTACTTCCGTGGAATCATGCAAATTAAAAACATTAAACGCGACACTCTAACTTACTAACAATCTATTCTACCTACTCCCGTGGAGAATTTCATGTCTTTAATTAAAATACCCAAATCCGTCAAAACCCAACTCTCGTTGTGATTAAGACAATGGAATAATAACAATACTAATTATCCCTAATCTAGTATTGGAATATGTACAATCAATTAAGTAAGAACAATTAAACAATTAATTTGGGAATTTAAAGAAATAATCATGAATTATTTAATTCATACTAGGGTTCAACTTAACAATAGATAAAGGAACTACTCAAGTATAATTGAAATAAATAAATAAGTTAGAGAAGAATAATTAAAATTCATAATAGAAAACAAAGGGAAAAGACGGAGAAAATAAATACTTGAATTGATGGAAGAAAGGTAGAGTCTTGAAGAACAATGAAGATTTACAAGTTTTTCTCTCTAACTTCTCTCCATAAACCCTAAAAAAGTGTATACAATGAACTATATCCCGTCATCAAACCAATAAAAGAGTATTTATATCTTCCTAAAATAACAAAAGAAAAACCGACATAATAAAACACGCTACGGAGCAGACCAACAAGGGCGTGTCAATAATGACACGGACGTGTTGACCTGCTACTACATAAAAATCCTATGACAAAGAAGCTACTGCATTGAATAAAGCAGAGTGAGACGGACGTGTCAAAAGTGACACATAAGTGTTGTCCTGCAATCGTCAAATTCTTCAGCTCAACTTTGAACAGCTATGACTTTTGATCCAAAGCTTTGTTTCGCACTTAAATATATCGTTGGAAAGCTCTTGAAGTCTAGTTTCCAACCCAGTTGGAATTACCTCATTATAATTTTATGTCAAAAGTTATGGGCAAAATGGTGTAGAGGTGTCATATTTCGCACAAGTACACAAGACCGTTTGTATCTTCTTCATTTCCAATCTGTTTCGAGCATATGATATATCGTTTTGAAGGTCATCCAAGAGCCTTAATAATCATGTCCTCAAGAAGGAGTCTAAAGTACCTGAGATTACATCAAAATGCCAAACAACCCGTGAAAGCACCGTAGCTTATAAAAAGGGACCTAAATATGCATAAATGCAATGTAAATGCTCTAATACAACATGAAAATGCACCCTAATATGCAACTAAATGATCTTAGAATATGCACTTATCAATAACAAAGATAAACTTATTAGGACTAATATTCTACAAGTGTTGTTGATAGTAAAACAGGTTTATCAAGGACAATGAAGGATTCAAGAAGTATTGATCTTCAGAAAACTTGATGAAGCTGCTAGAAGCGGAGTTCCAAAAGTCATTAGTTGATACTCCCTCCGTCCCTAAATAGAGTGCCCATTTCTTTTGGGCACAAGTATTAAGAAAAAATCATGTGTAGGACCTTAGTTGTATTAAATCATAATTAAATATAGAAGTTGATACACTTTTTATGAATTGTTTATTAAGGAGAGAGAATGTGGGTCATATGGGAAAGTGGGTGATATTATAAAAGTTGAAAGCAAAATAATATTTTAATTGGTGGACCCATACCAAATAAGGAAATGGGAAATCTATTTGGGACAAACATAAATGGAAAAATGGGCACTCTATTTAGGGACGGAGGGAGTATTAGGAACATCTGTAAGGAACAAGCAGCAAACTGGAATAAAGAGTTGTTCCTAAGATTAGGAACATAGTGATTTCTAATCTATGGAATCAATGATAGTATGAGAGTAGTTAGTTGGCACTATGAACTAAGGAATATACTTAGAATAAGATCATATACTTAGATTTGGTTTTTGTTTTTAATTAAAGTGAAGGTATTTGTTTGAGAACAATTTAATCTTTTGTGGTAAATAAAATCTTATCTTTATCTCATTTATGATTTATCTCAAGCATTTTTGTTTTGAAAAATAATCCTTATTTGGGTTGACCGGCTTTGATAAATCTTACTTGAGTTTGTTAAACATGATTTTTATCCAAGAGATTTAAATAAAATCTAATTTTATATTTTGAAAAGGAGTACCTTTAATCTAGGAAAACGATAAGCAGTGAGTTATTTAGAGATAAGTATGGCTTACTTTTGTGAGCTTGCACATCTATAAATAGCTCATTGATATTCTCATTTGAAGCATTACTGACTACAGAAATGAGAGAGCAAGTGTTAATCATTGTGTCAGTGCCATTAACTATTCTCAGATACCTTAATGTTCCTAGCTTTGTTGTGAGTTTCTCTTAGTGTTAATTCAAAGATTGTAATAGGGTTTAGGGTTGGGATTTTGAGTGAAATCCTGAATTGAAGAGAAGACTTTGAGTGAAGTCAAGATCGAGTAACAACAATTGAGGAACTGCATGTTGTGGGATTACTGTTCCTAGTAGAACGAGAGAAGGAACTCTAGAAAAATAGGTTGTACTCGAGTTATTGACCTATTATTTGTGAATGAGTTACGTTTAAAATCCCTTGGGTCGAGGTTTTTACTTCCTATAAGGTCTAGGAAGGTTTTCCTCGTAAAATCTCTTGTGTCTGTACTTAGTTTTCTTCGTTTTTCTTTAAATTCCGCGAAAATTCCTCATTGTTCCCAACAATACAATTCACCCCCCCTTTGTATTGTTCCTAACTAAATAACACTATTACTCATTTCTATGTTATTTTTACTAATTTATGTGTCATTTTTAGCAAACTTGTATAATTTTCCCTTATTTTAATATTATTTTTATTCTTTATATAACATATCATTATTACTCATTTGTATGTCATTCTTATTCACACTACAAGAAATGTGGTAATTAACGACGGCTAAAAGCCGTCGGTGATCAAAAGAAAACCGTCGCTAAATTATCAACGACGGCTAGCAGTCGTTGAAATGCGGTCGGTGGAAAGGTGGTCGGCCGATATTGGAATCAACGACCGCTAAGCCGTCGGTAAAAATTTTAACGACGGTTCCTCGCTCATCGGCCGACCAGTTTCCTAAAACCGACGTTGGCTCCAAGCCAACGACTGTTTTAAACAGACGGTAAATTAGCGACGGTTTTTAGCCGTCGCTGATTGACCGATCGTGTTAAACCGTCGGTGTATCACCGTCGGCTACAAACCGTCGTTGATTGCGTTAATTCAACGTCTGTTAAAAACCATCGCTATTGTATAAAAGCAGTCGTTGATGTGTAAGTCCTTGGATGCATAGAGTACCAGACAGCGACTGCCTAGCCGTCGTTGATTTAATGTTTAGCCGTCGTTGTTGTTTTACAATAATATTATTTAGAATATTATTGTTCTTAATAATAATTAAACTCGTACCTTGCATTTGCATGCTTGTGGACCACACTAAAGCTGTTCCTCCATCGCATTCAATTTTTTCAATTACAAAAATATGCAATTTTGATATATATTACAATTTGCATAGATACTTGTATAATTACATGAAATAGATTACAATTATGTACACAAAATAGATCCCGATGTCGGGAAATAAAGTAGAAGTCGGTGTTTACAAAAAATATATATCGACAAAGCTAGAAACTAATAAGCTAGATGCGGATAAATATAGACACTAAATGTCTATAGTTAGACAAACTACCTAGATTAAATATATGTACGCAAAATAGATCCCGGTGTCGAGAAATAAAGTAGAAGTCGGGTTCCAAAAAAAATAACCCGATACATCTAGAAACAAAGCGAGATGCCGATAAATATTGACACTAAATGCATATAGTTAGACTAACTATATCCAATTATAAGTTAGTTACCTAGTTGCCAAAACCAAAAAAACTACACTGTCAAGGGTGTCTCTGTAGCACTACCGCCACCACCAAACCCCGGGTCATCGTCGGGTCTGCGTTGTGGAGGGGGGGCCCGGGTTGCAACTCCGAGGATATGTGGCCGAAACTAGACATGTTCCTCATCATTTCCTCAACGATGGCCCGACGTGACGCTTCCACTCGTGCTGCGACCATTGCCTCCACCTCTTCCATCCGCGCAGCGACCTTTGCCTCCACCTGCGCCTCAATCTGAGAAAAAATGGACGGCTCACATATGGTTGTGAAGAGCCGCCATCTCCTCGCCCTGATGAAGAGTTGTAGTACAAATGATCTCCCTGACCCAACCCCTGAACTTTTCCTCTGTTCCTCCCCCCAATCTGTCTCCCAATACAACGGATCGGGGGTTCGTTGTGACCCCCGAGTGGTACAATGATCCAGCTTCTTATTGTACGTCTCCCGCATTTTGGTTAAATATACTCATATTCAAGTAATATAAAGTGGGCAAAATGGCGTACATTTGGTTCTAACTTGCCTATATTGTGTATTTTCAATAAAAAAAACTTATAAATACATTAAACTAACTATATATATGATGTTTGAGTTATTTATAACTTAAACTAACATCAAAGTACTCGTATTCATTCATTTTCAAGTTAAATGGCCTAAAATGGCCTATATTAGCCTATATTTGGTTCTAACTTTCCTACTTTGTGTATTTTCAATCAAAACAACTTACAATTATATTAAAGTAACTATATATATGATGTTTGAGGTGTTTATAACTTAAACTAGCATCAAACTACTCGTATTCATTCATTTTCAAGTAAAATGGCCTAAAATGGCCTATATTTGCCTAGATTTGGTTCTAACTTTCCTACTTTGTGTATTTTCAATCAAAACAACTTATAAATACATTAAACTAACTATATATATGATGTTTGAGTTGTTTATAACTTAAACAAGCATCAAACTACTCGTATTCATTCATTTTCAAGTAAAATGGCCTAAAATGACCTATATTAGTCTATATTTGGTTCTAGCTTTCCTACTTTGTGTATTTTCAATCAAAACAACTTATAAATACATTAAAATAACTATATATATGATGTTTGAGTTGTTTATAACTTAAACTAACATCAAAGTACTCGTATTCATTCATTTTCAAGTAAAATGGCCTAAAATGGCCTATATTAGCCTATATTTGGTTCTAACTTTCCTACTTTGTGTATTTTCAATCAAAACAACTTATAAATACATTAAACTAACTATATATATGATGTTTAAGTTGTTTATAACTTAAACTAACATCAAAGTACTCGTATTCATTCATTTTCAAGTAAAAAGGCCTAAAATGGCCTATATTAGCCTATATTTGGTTCTAACTTTCCTACTTTGTGTATTTTCAATCAAAACAACTTATAAATACATTTAACTAACTATATATATGATGTTTGAGTTGTTTATAACTTAAACTAACATCAAAGTACTCGTATTCATTCATTTTCAAGTAAAATGGCCAAAAATGGCCTACATTAGCCTATATTTGGTTCTAACTTTCCTACTTTGTGTATTTTCAATCAAAACAACTTATAAATACATTAAACTAACTATATATGATGTTTGAGTTGTTTATAACTTAAACTAACATCAAAGTACTCGTATTCATTCATTTTCAAGTAAAATGGCCTAAAATGACCTATATTAGCCTATATTTGATTCTAAATTTCCTATATTGTGTATTTTCAATCAAAAAAACATACAATTATATTAAAGTAACTATATATATGATGTTTGAGGTGTTTATAACTTAAACTAGCATCAAACTACTCGTATTCATTCATTTTCAAGTAAAATGGCCTAAAATGGCCTATATTTGCCTAGATTTGGTTCTAACTTTCCTACTTTGTGTATTTTCAATCAAAACAACTTATAAATACATTAAAATAACTATATATATGATGTTTGAGTTGTTTATAACTTAAACTAACATCAAAGTACTCGTATTCATTCATTTTCAAGTAAAATGGCCTAAAATGGCCTATATTAGCCTATATTTGGTTCTAATTTTCCTACTTTGTGTATTTTCAATCAAAACAACTTATAAATACATTAAACTAACTATATATATGATGTTTGAGTTGTTTATAACTTAAACTAACTTCAAAGTACTCGTATTCATTCAATTTCAAGTAAAATGGCCTATATTAGCCTACATTTGGTTCTAACTTTCCTACTTTGTGTATTTTCAATCAAAACAACTTATAAATACATTAAACTAACTATATATATGATGTTTGAGGTGTTTATAACTTAAACTAGCATCAAACTACTCGTATTCATTCATTTTCAAGTAAAATGGTCTAAAATGGCCTATATTAGCCTATATTTGGTTCTAACATTCCTATATTGTGTATTTTCAATCAAAACAACTTTCAATTATATTAAAGTAACTATATATATGATGTTTGAGTTGTTTATAACTTAAACTAGCATTAAACTACTCGTATTCATTCATTTTCAAGTAAAATGGCCTAAAATGACCTATATTAGCCTATATTTGGTTCTAGCTTTCCTATATTGTGTATTTTCAATCAAAACAACTTACAATTATATTAAAGTAACTATATATATGATGTTTGAGTTGTTTATAACTTAAACTAGCATCAAACTACTCGTATTCATTCATTTTCAAGTAAAATGGCCTAAAATGACCTATATTAGCCTATATTTGGTCCTAACTTTCCTACTTTGTGTATTTTCAATCAAAACAACTTATAAATACATTAAAATAACTATATATATGATGTTTGAGGTGTTTATAACTTAAACTAGCATCAAACTACTCGTATTCATTCATTTTCAAGTAAAATGGCCTAAAATGACCTATATTAGCCTATATTTGGTTCTAACTTTCCTCTTTTGTGTATTTTCAATCAAAACAACTTATAAATACATTAAACTAACTATATATATGATGTTTGAGTTGTTTATAACTTAAACTAGCATCAAACTACTCGTATTTATTCATTTTCAAGTAAAATGGCCTAAAATGACCTATATTTGGTTTTGACTTTCCTACTTTGTGTATTTTCAATAAAAACAACTTATAAATACATTAAACTAACTATATATATGATGTTTGAGTTGTTTATAACTTAAACTAACATCAAAGTACTCGTATTCATTCATTTTCAAGTAAAATGGCCTAAAATGGCCTATATTAGCCTATATTTGGTTCTAACTTTCCTACTTTGTGTATTTTTAATCAAAGCAACTTATAAATACATTAAACTAACTATATATATGATGTTTGAGTTTTTTATAACTTAAACTAACATCAAAGTACTCGTATTCATTCATTTTCAAGTAAAATGGCCTAAAATGGCCTATATTAGCCTATATTTGGTTCTAACTTTCCTACTTTGTGTATTTTTAATCAAAGCAACTTATAAATACATTAAACTAACTATATATATGATGTTTGAGTTTTTTATAACTTAAACTAACATCAAAGTACTCGTATTTATTCATTTTCAAGTAAAATGGCCTAAAATGGCCTATATTAGCCTATATTTGGTTCTAACTTTCCCACTTTGTGTATTTTCAATCAAAACAACTTATAAATACATTAAACTAACTATATATATGATGTTTGAGTTGTTTATAACTTAAACTAACATCAAAGTACTCGTATTCATTCATTTTCAAGTAAAATGGCCTAAAATGGCCTATATTAGCCTATATTTGGTTCTAACTTTCCTACTTTGTGTATTTTTAATCAAAGCAACTTATAAATACATTAAACTAACTATATATATGATGTTTGAGTTTTTTATAACTTAAACTAACATCAAAGTACTCGTATTTATTCATTTTCAAGTAAAATGGCCTAAAATGGCCTATATTAGCCTATATTTGGTTCTAACTTTCCCACTTTGTGTATTTTCAATCAAAACAACTTATAAATACATTAAACTAACTATATATATGATGTTTGAGTTGTTTATAACTTAAACTAACATCAAAGTACTCGTATTCATTCATTTTCAAGTAAAATGGCCTAAAATGGCCTATATTAGCCTATATTTGGTTCTAACTTTCCTATATTGTGTATTTTCAATCAAAACAACTTAAAATTATATTAAAGTAACTATATATATGATGTTTGAGGTGTTTATAACTTAAACTAGCATCAAACTACTCGTATTCATTCATTTTCAAGTAAAATGGCCTAAAATGGCCTATATTTGCCTAGATTTGGTTCTAACTTTCCTACTTTGTGTATTTTCAATCAAAACAGCTTATAAATACATTAAAATAACTATATATATGATGTTTGAGTTGTTTATAACTTAAACTAACATCAAAGTACTCGTATTCATTCATTTTCAAGTAAAATGGCCTAAAATGGCCTATATTAGCCTATATTTGGTTCTAACTTTCCTACTTTGTGTATTTTCAATCAAAACAACTTATAAATACATTAAAGTAACTATATATATGATGTTTGAGTTGTTTATAACTTAAACTAACATCAAAGTACTCGTATTCATTCAATTTCAAGTAAAAGGCCTAAAATGGCCTATATTAGCCTACATTTGGTTCTAACTTTCCTACTTTGTGTATTTTCAATCAAAACAACTTATAAATACATTAAACTAACTATATATATGATGTTTGAGGTGTTTATAACTTAAACTAGCATCAAACTACTCGTATTCATTCATTTTCAAGTAAAATGGCCTAAAATGGCCTATATTTGATTCTAACTTAAACTAGCATCAAACTTTTCAATCATATTTGCCAATAAATATATGTTTAGAAGTATGTACCGAGATTTGCTTTGCTTTCTTGTTTGCTGGAATTTCTCCTTTTCCAGGAACAGTCTTAAAATGAGTCTTCACGAACAACTCGGGAGCAGTAGGGAGTACTCCTCCTCTACTTTTTGCCTGTAGACATTGTTGAACAAAGGCTTTATTTTTTACTCATACCGAAAATGTCATGTAAATTACACTAAGTAGTAGATATGAAACATATTTACCATCTTCCTAGCATGCTATGCCGCCGAAATAGAACCCTGAAAGTGTGACGGCTCAATTGGATTAGACAGGGAGCCACCTCTTCGGTTCTTCTTCGCCTTTTCAGATTTTTCCCGAAATATTGGCTCTTCACTTCTCTTCTTCATGTCTTCGTAGATCGTCGCAGAATGGATCATGTTACTCAACAACAGTAAGAAAAACTACAGATGGAAATGTCACAACAAGTAATCTTCAAAATTTCATTACAAAAGTCATATATTTTTATTGAAATGTTGTCCTTAATACAAGCTATGATATACTAAAACAAATCAAAGTGAATTCCCATCCTCGCTTAGTTCATCATCACTATCGTCATCCCAAAAACCATCATCGTCATCGTCATCATCCTCGCTTTCTCCAGACTCGAAACTAGACTCTTCTTCATCATCACCTGAGGGGGCTTCAAACAAAATTTCTTCATCATCTCCTTCAACACACTCGACATCATTACCCCCTTCATAATCGGGAATATCATTTGGATCACAAAGCGTTGGAGTCCCAGCACTTGTCTCCTGAAGGAAGTCGAAGTCAACCGGAGCATCAATCACAGACCTTGCCTTTGTCCTAAACACAGCCCACCATTGAGCACGATCTCTTTTCAAGCTTGGGTACGGTGCGAAATATACTTGGCTAACCTGGTATGATAGCACAAAGGGATCAAACTTGGGATATTTCTTGGTGTGGTTGACTTCAACTAGCTTGTATTGATCGATGTTCATTCCCCTCACATTGTCCATCCAATTGCACTTGAACAAAACAGTGCTATATTGACTACGGGCACCTGTAAACTTCAATTCTATAACATCATCTAGAATCCCAAAGAAATCACTCCCTCCATCATTAGACACACACACTCCATAATTCATGGTGGATTTGTGTTTGCTTGATGCTTTTGTTTGGAAATTGTATCCATTAACATAGTATATATTCCAAGTGCGAACTAATGTCGACGGACCCATTGCCAAAGCAAACAGTACATCATCATTGGGTTTGTCTTGAATTCCCTATTGAAATTCATTCATATTGTTAATCCATTAACATAATGTCTTGAATAACCTATAGTCACACAAACTCACTTTCGATCTAAACCAATCAAGGTATTCTGCTTCATGTTGCACCCACACATCTTCTGTACGTAGAGTAGGTCGAATTTGAAGAATGTGGTCCTCAAAATCCCTTACAAACATAACAATTGTTAATGTCTAAATTAAAAATGAAAGTTAAATTTATAAATAATATGATTAATAACAAGTGTTTTACTTCTCAAATTCTTGTAAGATGCCTGTATTTGTTAACACATATAGGTGTGCACGTTGTAGTTCCACTTCAGTTAAAAATCGTGTTCCACCTGCATTAGACGGCCGACCACAATTAACCCTGAATAGCTCTGGGACAGTTTCGTCGAGCATCCTATCAACTTCATCATTTACATTACGGCCGAATCTCGTGTCTTAGTATCCACTCCTTCTTGAAAGTAGTTTGAACAGAAGTTTGCAATCTCTTCACACAAGTACGCATTACAAATAGAACCCTCCACACGAGCCTTGTTACCAATTTTGCGTTTCAAATGATTGAGGAACCTAATAAGGTGGTTATCAAAAAGAGTTACACAATTGCTAAGAACAATAAAAAAGGATATATGAAAATGAAGGATAAGGTACCTTTCAAAGGGATACATCCAACGGTATTGCACGGGACCACATAGCCTAGCTTCGCGTGGAAGGTGAACTGGTAAGTGTTCCATGGAATTGAAGAATGATGGTGGGAAAATCTTTTCGAGTTTACAAAGGATCTCGGCTATGTCCTTTTCCAATCTTTCCATGTCACTTACTGTGATGGTGGAGCAATACAAATCACGGAAAAAAAAGGCTAATCTCAGTGACAACTTTCCACACATGAACCGGAAGCAACTCCTTTAATGCAATCGGTAATAATCTTTCCATGAAGACATGACCAGTCATGGCTTTTCATACTTGTGCGGCTTACCGGATTGCATGTCCACACATCTTGTTAAGTCGGAAGCATAGCCATCGGGAAATTGCAAATCTCTGACCCAGTTGCATAATACTTTCCTTTGGGACTTGTCCAGTGCGAAAGGTGCTTTTGGTGGAGTTTCTTTTCCGTTCGCATCCTTGGTGACATGAAGTTGAGGCCTTTTGCACAATTTAGCAATGTCTTTTCTAGATGCAACGGTGTCTGCTGTCTGTTTTTTCACATCCATAACTGTGTGAATGAGTTGGTCGAAGAAGTTTTTCTCAATGTGCATGACGTCAAGGTTGTGACGAAGATGCAGATTCTTCCAGTATGGGAGCTCCCAAAGACAGCTTTGTTTGAACCACCCATTTTTCAACTTTTTCAAAGCGTTAAGTGCATCTGGTCCATCTGTAGCCTTTGGCAAGTCTTTAACACATGACCACAACTCTTCCCCAGACATGATGTGTGGTGGAGACCCTTTTTCAACCTTATTTCTGCAAAAAGCTACTTTGTTTTTACGAAAAGGATGATCTTCAGGAAGGAATTGACGGTGACAATCAAACCAAGAAACTTTACCCCCATGCTCGAGCCAAAAAGCTTTGGATTTATCCATACAATAAGGACAAGCCTTTTTCCCAGCGGTAGACCAGCCAGATAGCATACCGTAAGCAGGAAAATCATTTATTGTCCAAAGAATAGCGGCACGCATATTGAAATTTTGTTTCCTAGAAATGTCATAAGTAGTTGCTCCAACATCCCATAATTGCTTCAATTCCTCGATTAAGGGTTGCATGTACACATCCAAGTTTCCCTTCGGATTTTTAGGACCAGGAACGAGCAACGAAAGGAACATGAAGGGTTTTTTCATGCACATCGATGGCGGCAAGTTGTACGGGGTTAAGATGACCGGCCAACATGAATATTGACCCCCAAACTTTCCATGTGGACCAAACCCATCGGTACACAAACCGAGCCGAACATTCCTAGGCTCAGATGCAAATTCGCCAAAGGATCTATCCAAATGCTTTCAAGCTTCACTGTCGCTAGGGTGAGCCATTTTGTCTTCGACTCTTGGATTTTTGGCATGCCATGTCATTTCTTCAAGCAACGTTCTTTGTTGCATACAACCTCTCGCAATCTCGGTGTGATTGGGAAATAAATCGGGAACTTTCATTGGAACTAAAGACCCCTTAGAAGTCCTCTTGTATCTATCGCTATCGCACACTCTACATCTGTCCAAGTGTGCATCAGTTCTCCAAAACAACATACAACCTTTGGGGCAAGCATGAATCTTCTCGTGGGGAAGCTCTAATCCCTCCAAGATCTTCTTCGTATCGTAAAATGTGTTACTCATGTTGTTGTTGTTAGGTATTGCTTCTTTCATTAATGAAGCAAAAGCATCAACACACCTATGTGGCAAATTGTACTCACACTTCAAAGATACTATTCTAGATGCCATTTCCAACACGGACATGGAGCTCCCGGTCGTACAACGGTTCCTCGGAAGCCTTTAATAGGTCAAGAAACACCTTTACTTGAGGATTAGGCTCCTCCTCCATTCCACTAGGCTCTTCAACAGTGGACGGTTCCGGGTTATTTTCAAGAGCATCGAAAACCATTTCACGGTACGGATTATATAGCTCTTCTGCGGGTTGAGGTAACTCTTCACCATGAGAATACCAACCGTAGTAATCAGGTATAAAGTCCTTGCTATACAAATGCACTTTAACCGTGTCTGCGTCATGCATACGTCTGTTCTTGCATTTCGGACACAGACATCTAACTTCATCCTTACCTGGGTTTTCGGGATTTACTTTGCAAAAATCAATGAATTCATCAACCCCCTTCAAGAACTCGGGCCTCAAGTTACGCACATTGTCATATCTATCATACATCCACCAACGCTCCTTCCGTTTCATGGTGACCAATTCTACAATTCTAAACCATTTCAATGACAATACTCATTAACAACCAACATACGTACAATTAAAACATATGTGTGAAATACATATAGGGCCTAAAATGATGTCCAAAGGTCCTTATCACTCCAACCTAACCCATTCTTCGACGTCTAACCCCACTAGTGAATGTATGCCAACTATTCGCTTCTACGTAAATTCCGGTAGCATTTCCCATGAGTTCTCAAAGTACACAATGTCAGCTTCGTAAAAGCTTACATATGTACCCAGAGAACAACATAGAGAAACAACATCACCGGAAATTACATAGAATAGAACAAAAGGCATACATTCACCACCTAAGTGAGGTCAAACGTCGAAGAACAGTCCCAATCGGGGACTATTCAAGATATACTCCTAATGAGTATACCTTGAACGGGTATCTAGGCACATGATGATGCAAACATATTTATTTAAACACTTAAATTAAATTTATAACATCATCCAAACTATTTCCACGAAAACAAATATGTCAAAAACAATATAAACAATTTAAATAGTGTAAACTAAATAAAAGAATGTGCAATAAATAAATTATTGTGATAATTATATAGTTTTTAACCTTTATAACCTTTAAGCATTTAGCAAAATTTAAACATAAAATTAAGCAATTAACCATATAAACTATATTTACTATTAAAATTAAAGATTTTAAAATTTAAAGAGTACCTAGAGGCGGCGGGGCTTCGGAACAGGCGGACGGCGGTCGGGCGTGGTGTTTGGCCACCTACATTGACAAAGCCAAATGAGATTTTGGTGAGTGCCAAAAATTCAAAAAAGAAATTATTAACAAAAATTGAGTCTGAAATAGATATTAGGAAACAATTCATATTTTCACCATTCATTCAATAAAAACCATTGAACAAAAGCATCACAACTTCAACATGTATCAAACAAATTTCACACACCCAATTTAGAAGAAACATAAAGCAAATGTGGGCATACAATCAACTAACCCAAAAACGAAAGTTAACAATTTTCTTGAATTTTGCACTACAAATCAAGCAATGAACCCAAGTCACCCACCCTTAGAGAAAACCAAAACACAATTCACATAAGCATTTCTTCAAACGAGATAAGAAGCACAAACAAGAACACTTCTTTTGCAACGGTTTTACAATATGAGCATAGAATTATCGACCAACAATCATATTTTAACCAAAAATTAATGTAACAAACGAAACGGAATAACCGACATTGCAATTTTAAAGGCAAAGATAAAAGTGAGAGGGAATTTTACCAAGTTCAAAGGTAGTGTAGAGGAGAGTCAAGCTCGAAAATTGGATAAGGGAGGAGAAAGTTTTGCCTGGGCTTACGGTGGTTTTGGCCACCTATATACCAAAAACCCAATTTTTAGGGTTTGGTTTGATGAGTTAAAAAAAATTAAAAAAAAGACAAGAAAATGAAGCAGTACTAACCGGCGGCAACGGCAGGTGGAGGTGGTGTCGCCGGTGGAAACGTCAGGTGGCGGTGGTGTCGCCGGCGGCAACGGCAGGTGGAGGTGGTGTCGCGTTCGTCGGCTTCTTCAATTCGCCTCCTAACTTCTCTCTCATAAATCGTTGAAATAAACCCGATTGAAAGAGACAATTTCATTTTAACCCCCTCGACATCGCCGACGGCTTAAGACCATCGCCTAAGATAAAAAAAATTCGATTTACATTAACCTCAACAACGACGGCTCAAGGCGCCGGCGATAATCACCAGACGGTTAAACCGTCGTTTTATACATTATAAACAGTCGGTGACCACCGACTGCTTTAAGCCGTCGCTATCTTTTAAATCACCGACCGTTTTATTGACCGTCGCTGTGAAGCGGTCGTTATTTTAGCTTTTTTTTGTAGTGTCATTTCTATGTCATTTTTTTAGGAAACTTATGCCATTTCCCCAATATTATTATTTTTCAACTCTTTATATACCATAGCATTATTACTCATTTATATGTCATTAATACTCATTTCTATGTCATTTTTATGTCATTTTTCAACTAACTTGTAACATTTTCCCTATATTATTATTATTTTTCAACCCTTTATATAACGTATCATTATTACTCATCTCTATGTCATTTTTTAGCAAACTTGTATCATTGATTTCCCCCTAGTTTATTATTATTTTCAACTCTTTATATAACATATCATTATTACTCATTTCTATGTCATTTTTAGCAAACTTGTACTTCCTCCATTTCGAATTACTCGCTAAACTTTGAAAATTCCACTATCATCTATGAGGGTTGACCATGCATTATTAACAATTAGATAAAATCAAATGTTATAATGTAATATGTTGTTGGATTCGTCTCAATGTATATTTTCAGAAAATTAAATTTTTATGCTTTACTCTAATAGATGATTAAAGATATTAATAGTCAAAGTAGTGCATCGGCAAACGTGAAAGTCAAAGTGTAGCGAGTAATTCGAAACGGAGGAAGTATAATTTTTTCTTATTTTATTATTATTTTTTATTCTTTATATAACATATCATTATTACTCATTTGTGTCATTGTTACTCATTTTTATGTCATTTTTCAAGAAACTTATATCATTTCCCCCAATTTTGTTATTATTTTTCAACTCTTTATATGCCATTGGATTGTTACTCATCTCTTCATTATTACTCATTTCAATGTCATTTTTACTCATTTTTGTGTCATTTTTCAACAACTTGTAACATTTTTCCTATTAATTATTATTTTTTAACTCTTTATATATCACATCCTTATTACTCATTTCTATGTCATTTTTCAGCAAACTTGTATCATTTTCCCTATTTTATTATTATTTTTCAATATTTTATATAACATATCATTATTACTCATTTATATGTTATTTTTACTCATTTCTATGTCAATTTTTTTAGCAAACTTGTATAATTTTACCTTTATTATTATTATTTTTTATTCTTTATGTAGCATATCATTAATACTCATTTCTATGTCACTTTTCACGGAAACTTATATCATTTTCTCCAATTTTATTATTATTTTTCAACTCTTTATATACCATAACGTTATTACTCATTTCTATGTCATTATTACTCATGTCTATGTCATTTTTCAACTAATTTGTAATATTTTCCCCTATTTTATTATTATTTTGAACTCTTTTATCATATCATTATTACTCATTTTTATGTCATTTATACTCATTTATATGTCATTTTTAGCAAACGTGTATCATTTTCCCGTATTTTATTATTATTTGTCCACTGTTTATTTAATATATTATTATTACTCATTTTTGTGTCATTTTTACTCATTTCTATGTCATTTTTTATTCGCTTCAATTTGTTTGATGTCATTTTGTCATTATCAATATATTTCATATAATTTTGGAATTGCGATTCTTTAGGAAGTTCCTCGTCAATTCGACGATTTTCTCAGGCAAGCAATTGAATTCCTCGTCAATTCAACGATTTTCTCAGGCAAACAATTTAAATTCCTCGTCAATTCAACGATTTAACAACGAATTCAGGCAAGCAATTGAGATTTTACCACAACTTCGACCGCCATTCTCATCCGACTTGCTTGCTCGATCATGGATTATTCTGAGATAAATCTAAAGATCGTGAGGGTTTTCAAGGTGGAGAGAGGGAAGATGAAGGCCGGGAGAAGGGACGAGTGAGAGACATGGAGACCAAAGGAGAGAGAAAGAGACCAGTTATAATTAGGTACGATGGAAGTTTGGAAGATAAATGTGGATGTTCACACGTGTGATCTTTGTTACACCATGTTAGACCCAAGATGGACTCAAATTCTTAATGTTACAACCAAGACGGACTCAAATTCTTAATGTTACACCCAAGACGGATTCAAATCCTTAATCTAATCCACATTCCATATAATTCAAATTTAATTATAGTTATATTTAACAGGCTAATGAATAGTTTGAGCACATTTTAAAATTGTTATGGATCCTAATAACATATGAATTATGATGAATGATGAAACTCAGTTGTGATCAACTTATATACAATATCAATTTATTGTGAAAAGATATTAATAGATATGATGAATAAGTCAGTACATTTTTGTAATATATTTTAACTTATTTGTAAATTAAACATGTGATATAAAAATAAGGGATTTCTAATTTTTATAAACTCCAAATAATGTCATGTTTTTTTTTTGAGAAAGATGTCATAATATTATAATGAATCAATGTATAAGTTTCCTATCATCCATATGAAATACTCCTAGGAGAGTTCGAAGCTTTTTATTCACAATGCATGTTTGCAATCTTTTCATTATATGAGGCATTGAGGTTGACGTGGAGTTAGAGTCATTGCAAGTGACAGAATTTAAAGAACAAATTTAAATTTAAATTATTATTTTATTCTCTAATATGGATTATCTTATGTGTGCAATAAGATTTTAGTAATTCTTTAATCAAATTTGACTAAAAAACAAATTTGATTATAGTTTTATTCCCTTAGTGCAATCGTTACAATCTGACTTTATGTGCTAGTTTTTGTTTTTATATTTCCTCTGTTGTCTAATAATTGCAATATTTTAACTTTTACATATTCCTATAACCATTTTTGACCATATTTAATTTAATGCTAATTACATATAGATAAAATATTATTATGTATACTCCTCCCGTTTTCTTTTAACAGTTACACTTTACCTTTTCACGTTTGCCAATATAAATTTTTAAACATTAATATCCCTAAATTTGCATTTGTAAAAATTATAAAAAGTTGATATTCTAAAAGTACATATCGAGATGAATCAAACAAGATTTACATGACTATATTTTTCCTTACCCATTAATCACAACTCACAAATGATAGTCATACATCAATTTGTGAATAGTTTTAAACTCAAAGTGTAACCATTAAAAGAAACGGAGGAAGTATGTTGTTGACTTAGTTTCAAAGTATATTTTCAGAATATAAACTCTTTATAATTTTTACTAATTGAATATCCTAATGGTCAGAGTAATGCATTGGCAGCGTAAAACACAAAATATTACAATGGTAAAGGAATTGAGAAAATATTAATTTAAAATCTATACTGATAT
Source organism: Beta corolliflora (assembly GCA_947648045.1). Taxonomy (NCBI): domain Eukaryota; kingdom Viridiplantae; phylum Streptophyta; class Magnoliopsida; order Caryophyllales; family Amaranthaceae; genus Beta; species Beta corolliflora. Next base: position 96,905 of record CANSZD010001782.1, read on the forward strand.
ATTAAAGGGTTCATGTACTCCACAGACAATAAAAAAATTTGAAAATGCATGGTATAAGATTTGATACCATGACTTCAAGCTTATATACTAAAGTTTTAACTTCTAAATTAAGTAATGTTGGTGTCATAATTTAAAGTAAAATATTAATACATGAAAATTATAATTATCCGGAATATAGTCCGGGCCTAAAAGCTAGGTACCGATTAAAGTATGTCTCTCATGCGTAAATAAGCATCCGGTCTTTATTAGTTTACCCCTTTATATGGGGCACATTTGCCGATACACTAATTTGAACCTTAATATCTCTAATTATCAATAAGCAAAAATTACAAAAAGTTGATATTTGGATACTACACATTGAGATGAATCTAACAAGATCTCACATGACTATATTTTTCCTTAAGACAAATCACAAGAGAGATAGTCAAAGTCATGTATGTAAATGGTAAAGTCGAAAAGTAATAAAGCGGGACCGTATATGTTATATCTTATCAATTACTACCTTACTAGTTACTTGGGCTGAAAGAGCTGAATCAATCTTTTTTCAAACTGAAAAGCATCTTGGGCTAATTCCATTCCTTTTCTTATCACTTGGTCGTAATACTTGGGCTTTCATAACAGAAGCTGCGTTTTCCACTCCGAATAACAAACAAATAAACAAACAGGGCATAAAATAAAATTCAACTCCAAACTCCAAAACATCCCCGTAAAATCTCCACCTTTCCTCCATAAACTTCGAACTTTCCACCATTAAACTAGCTCTGAAGTTCTGTACTTTCTTCAACAATGGCGGCTGTGTCACCTCACCCATCAACGAGTTTAAACAGCTCTCTGAAAAATGAGCAAACCCACAAATTTATCAAGTCCCATGCTTTCTTATTGAAACCTCAAATGTTGGGTTTTAATCCTAGAAAATGGAAGAATTTGGAGTTTGATAAACTGGTTGTATCTGCTAGCAATGTTGATCAGCAGGGAAATGAGAGTAATTTTCCCTTTAATGGCGTTTCTCCCTCAACTCGATCAAAGTATGTTCTTTCATTAATACCCACTTGATATGTTTTTTTTTTTTTTTCATTTTCTGATTTCATCAAGTGACATTATTGCTTTGATTTTTTAATTAGTTTTTTGTTCATCATATAGTTTGTTTATTGTGAAATGAAAATTGATTGATCACCTTAGAGAAATCGTGCATGATTGCAATTTTTGGGTTTGCACTTAGTTTGTCTAAGATTGTTATGGTAAATGGCCAAATGGGTGAATTGGTTGATTATGAATCTGGGTTTTTGCTTAATTTGGGTTGTTTTGTTGCATATGAACTGGTTCTCTTGTTTTGTTGTTTGGCAAAGAGATATCATAATTTGGCATTGTTGAGTTTCAACTTGATCACTGCATGTATCCTCAGCCCCGGTCTTGACAATTTATAGGCCCGGGTCGGGCTGATAAATCAAGGCCCTTTGTATACACAAATGTTCTTAAATAACACAAGTAGATCGTAAGAAAAGAAACCTTAATTTCATTGAACTATTGTACTATTCAGAGACTCTCGTTTGACCTTATTTTAATATTTTTATGTGGGGAAAAATTTAGTGTAAAATATTTGAAAATAGAGAAAGTACTTTGTATTACATAGTTAGTGATAGAATTGAATATTATGTAAATATATCTTGGAGATAGAGTTCTAATCTAGATAGGTTCCGTAAACCATTAGGACTATCATACTTTGTAACGTATAAATATTGATATATGAAAACCACTCGAATGAGAAAATTTCACAAAATCTAGCAGTTAGTAATCTATGTTGTTACAAAATTCAAATAATACTTCATCTTTTTTTATGAATCAAACTCTTTTGCTAGTTACACACTAAATAAATGAGTAATGAAGTCTTATAAATTGAAGGCATATATGAAGCAAACTAGTGATGAGCAAAACGAAATAATTTAGCAATTCAATATGGACGAACTTGGATGAATTGGGTTCTTTTGCAGGAGAGAGAATAAGAGAAACAAGAGGAAATAACAACCTTCGTTGTAATATTCAGATGCAAGCAGTAGAGATGAAAATCTAGCACTAAATAAATCAGTATTGAATGATTCCTATCAAAAAAAAAAGTAATGAATGATTCCATGAATTGATTGATGTGCTGGACTATTGAAGAATGAAGATAAATATTACCAGAGGCAGAAAAGTTGGAAGGAAGTACAAAACGTGAGAGAGGTGAGAGAGGGTAACTCACGGGTTTTTTCAGAAACCAAAAGTCTCACAAATGAATCTAACAGCTAAAACTCATTATCCCATTAGCTCTAAACTTGTGGACTTTTTCCAGAATTGGGCCCCCTTCTATACCGGGCCCTGGGCAACCGCCCCTTCAGACACCCCTCCGGGCCGGGCCTGTGTATCCTAGTAAGTTTCTTAATAGCAGAGAGGAAACAAAAGATTTAAATGGTCTAAGTTTTGGGGTTTTGGTCACATGACATGTAGGATTATAGGTACTATAAGCGGAATTTCATAAATCTAATTCATAAACACCTAAAACAGGATCTCATGCATATACAATTAAAGATCACATAATAGTGTAGAAATAACCTTTGATGCGTGATTTCCACAAAGAATCGCCAAGAACTTGGAGAAAGAACCTCAAATGTGATTCCTCTACTTGGTCCACCAATCCGGATTCACACTCCACCAATGCTAGTTGGAAGGAAGAAACGTTCTTCTTTTCTTGGAGTAAATAACGTGACTTTTGAGAGAGAAAGAGGAAAGAGAAAATATTGTGAGATATTGTATCTTTTTATTTTCTGATTACTTGACTAATTATAGGAATAATTAGGTTAAGCAATCCCCTCTATTTTTCTCTTTTGGCCGGCCACCCTAGGGTCCTTTATGGGCTCTAGGTTTTCTTTTGTTGATCCAAATATAATGTGTGACCTTGTAGGATCCATTTAAGTGGGCTTAAGGTTTATTATTTACTAACCCAAAGGTCTATAGCATTCTCTAGCAAGACGTAAAGACGACCCAATTAAACGAATTATTATTTCCATAATATGATCCATATTATATTTAGTAATTGCAATAGAGTCGAGGACATAATTCCTTCAATCTCCCACTTGTCCGAGACGAGTGTGCAATATTCAAATTCCTTAAGTCTCTTAGTGTCTAATTTGATAGTATGACCATATCTCTATGTTATCCATACTAGTCTTCAAATTATTACTTGAAATCCGAGTTCGAATTGCCAAACAAATGATCATCTTATAATCCATTTGAGCACGACCATGCATTTTTCAATTTTCACTCTCCAAGGGGCCAAGACACCCATCCTATCTCATATAGGAGGACCTTTTCAATCTTTTGGCAACCAAAACTCCCACTCAATTTTTAGCACAACCCGAATGCTGCCTTTATAGTCCCTTTTTTACGGCACGACGTTTGACACCATCAAAGTTATACCAATCATTAAGCTAAGTAGTGTTCCACTCATGTCTTAGGAATCCACTAATATAATTACGAAGTTATAGAAACTTCTAAGTAGGTCAGTTCGATCATGTATCAACTATACATATCCATATGATTGACTAAACATCTCCATGTTCGCATAGCCCATGAAACGGCGCTATCAATCAATCTTATATGCTAATCTTTTGATGAGTCATTTATGTCCAATTTAACGACTCAGATTAGGAACTCGAATATTCTATGAATTCAGTTCACTTATGGTGTTTCATTCATCAAATCACATATTTGACAAAACCATTGAATTCAAAATATTTTTGGACATTTTATTTAATACTAAACCAAAATTAAATAAGATAAAACTTCATTTCACATAAACATAAAACAACAAACCATGTCTCTATATTGTAACAAGTTTCTCCAAACATAATACAATCGAAAGCCATTCTAACATTTGCTTCAAGCCTATAGCCCTAGCGTGACTTTCATGCTTGGGTTGAGGTAGAGGTTTAGTAAGTGGATCAGCCACATTCTCATCCGTGTGAACTTTGCAGATCTTGACATCCTTTCCTTCCTGTCAACTATCTCGCGAATAAGGTGATATTTCTTCATTACATGCTTGGATTTGTTATGTGATCTCGGTTCTTTTGCTTGTGCAATATCACCATTATTATCACAAAACAACTCAATCCCCTCCAGAGCACTAGGTATGACATCTAGCTCTGTCAAGAACTTCTGTATCCAAACTGCTTCCTTATTGCTTCAACCTTGCTAAATATTCTGATTCTGTCGTAGAGTATGCTACAGTGCTTTGCTTCGAACTTTCCAGCTCACTGCTCATCCATTTAAACGAAAGATGTACCCGAGCGGTAATCATCTCTGTCGGTTTGGAAGCTCGCATCAGTATAACCTTTAACAACCAACTCATTTTCTCCTCCATAGACTAAGAACATGCCTTTTGTTCTTCTCAAGTACTTAAGCCATTTCTCAGTCTGGGCTCGTCAAAGCTTGTCTGTAGGTAGTAGGTTATGAATTTTCCAAAATCATGATTTCAGTGTTTTCAGTTAACAGGAAATCAACCAACTTCTTATTTGGAAACTTCGGTCTACTTGATCTACGCGGGGCCTGAGTATTAATATAAATGTTCTCTTCAACATCTTGAAGATTTTCGCTTGAATTAGATTCAAGTGGGGCGGTAGGAGGTTCACGTGTTGAATACGTTATCTCCTGAACTTGGCTTTTGTCTCGTCGGGCCGTCTCTGACATGGTGTGAACCACATTCAGTTGTTGCTCATCTCAAACTTCTTCGAGAACTATTTTACTCCCACTTGTCTTTCTGGAAATAAATTCCTTTTCGAGAAAGACACCATCACGAGCAACAAATACTTTGTTCTCTTAACGATTATAGAAGTAGTAACCCCTTGTCTCCTTTGGGTATCCCACAAAGAGACATTTATCTGATTTGGGTGCAAGTTTGTCTGATAGTAAACGTTTTACAAAGACCTCACAACCCCATATCTTAAGAAAAGATAAGTTTGGAATCTTTCCATTCCACATCTCATATGGAGTCTTTTCTACAGCCTTTGACGGGCTCCTATTTAGTGTGTGTGCAGTCGTTTCGAGAGCATATCCCCAAAAAGAAATTGGAAGATCAGCAAGACTCATCATTGATCGAACCATATCTAATAAGGTCCGATTTCTCCTTTCAGACACACCATTTAATTGTGGAGTTCCTGGTGGAGTTAATTGTGAAAGTATTCCACAATCCTTCAAATGATCATCGAATTCCTGGCTCAAATATTCGCCACCACGATCGGATCGCAATGCTTTTATTGTCTTACCAAGTTGATTTTGTACCTCATTTTGGAACTCTTTGAACTTGTCAAAAGATTCCGACTTATGTTTCATTAGGTAGACATACCCATATCTACTTAAATCATCAGTGAAGGTAATGAAGTAACTAAACCCACCTCTTGCCTTTGTGCTCGTAGGCCCACAAACATCTGTATGTATGAGGCCCAAGTGTTCACGGGCTTTTTCACCCTTTCCAGTAAATGGTGATTTTGTCATTTTCCCCATCAAGCATGATTCACATACATCAAAAGATTCAAAATCGAATGATGGAAGGATTCCATCCTGCTGTAACTTTTGGATGCGCTTTTGGTTTATATGACCCATTCGACAATGCCAAATATAGGTTAGGTTTAAATCATTCGACTTTTGTTTCTTGCTATCTATGTTATAGACGTGTACTGACCTATCAAGCACATATAAGCCATTAATCAATTTTGCACTAGCATAGAACATATTATTGTAGGAAATGGAACAACGCTTGTTCTTTATTTCAAAACAAAAACCTTCATCATCCAAAACTGAAACTGAAATAATGTTCTTAGTAATTGACGGAACGAAATAAGAATTATTAAGTTCTATAATTAATCCAGACGCCAAATGTAGACTGTAACTTCCTATGACAAGTTCAACAACTCTTGCTCCATTTCCAACGCGAAGCTCCACCTCGCCCTTTGCTAGTCTTCTACTTCTTCTTAGTCCCTGCACATCATTAACTATGTGAGAACCACAACCGGTATCTAATACCCATAAAGAAGTAGAAGTCAAATTGATTTCTATAACATATATACCTGAAGTGGAAGCACCCGACTTCTTTTCCTCCAAGTATTTAGGGCAGTTTCTCTTCCAGTGACCTATCTTTTCACACTGGAAGCATTTGCTTTCCGCGGTTGCTTTTGGCTTAGCGGTTGACTTAGGTTTTTCAGAAGCAACGACAACTTGCTTGCTTTTGTCCTTCTTGCCTGCCCATTTCTTTTTGAAACCCTTTCCTTTTTGAACCATCAAAACTTCTTTCTTTGGTTCTTGGGGAATGTTCCTCTAAGCATTGACTAGCAACCCATGCAACTCTTGCAAAGTCTTTTCAGACTCATTCATGTTGAAAGTCATCCTGAACTGATTGAAGTTGTCAGGCAATGAATGGAGAATGATATCAGTAGCCAACTCTTCCCTATAAGGGAAACCAAGTCGTTCCATGCTCTCAAAAAGACCCATCATTTTGAAAACACGTGGGCCAACAGCTTGACCCGGCTTCATGTGACATTCCAAAATCTCCTTATTGGTCTAATACCTCTCAATCCGGGCCTGTTTCTGAAACATGGCCCTCAGCTCTTGCATGATGGTGTAAGCATCCTTGGTTCGAACCTCTTTTGGAGGTCCGGCTCCATGGCTGCCACCATCAGACAAGTGATTGGTATAGACCTATCATTAGCCTGTTTAGCACGACGTTTGTCTGCTTCGGTTGATTCATCAGTTATTACTGGAAGTGGGGTTTCTAAGACATCCTCTCTACCCTCCGACCTCAGAACGAGTCTTAGGGTTCTTTCCCAATTAATGAATTTTTCTCCATTCAGCCTATCCTTCTCAAGGAAAGGACGGATGTTGAAAACAGAGTTGTTGTTGTTGTTAGTCATAGTATCTACAGACAGAAAAACAAAAGAGCAAAGTTCAATTTTATGTTTATGTAGATGACATACTACTCATGGGAAATGACGTACCAATGCTTGAGTCAGTCAAGGAATGGTTGAAAAGTTGTTTCTCCATGAAAGACCTTCGAGAGGCTGAGTACATATTGGGATTCAAAATCTATAGAGACAGGTCTCGAAGGATGATTGGACTAAGTCAAGAAACTTATATTGATAAAGTTCTTGCAAGGTTCAACATGGAAAACTCTAAGAGAGGATTCATTCCCATGTCACATGGCATGTCGCTTAGCAAGAGTCAGTGCCCGTCTGAGCCTGATGAGTTGAAGCGGATGAGTAGCATACCTTATGCTTCGGCTATAGGATCTATCATGTATGCCATGATAAGTACTCGACCAGATGTTTGCATATGCCTTGAGCATGTGTAGCAGATTCCAAGCAAATCCAGGTGAAGCACACTGGACTGCAGCTAAGAGCATCCTTAAGTACTTGAGAAGAACTAAAGACATGTTCTTAGTTTATGGAGGAGAAAGTGAGTTGGTTGTTAAAGGTTATACTGATGCGAGCTTCCAAACCGACAGAGATGATTACCGCTCTCAGGGTACATCTTTTGTCTAAATGGAGGAGCGGTGAGCTAGAAGAGTTCAAAGCAAAGCACTGTAGCAGACTCTACGACAGAATAAGAATATTGAAGCGGTTGAAGCAGCTAAGGAAGCAGTTTGGATAAAGAAGTTCTTGACAGAGCTAGATGTCATACCTAGTGCTCTGGAGGGGATTGAGTTGTTCTGTGATAATAATGGCGCTATTGCACAAGCAAAAGAACCGAGATCACATAACAAATCCAAGCATGTAATGAGGAAATATCACCTTATTCGCGAGATAGTTGACAGGAAGGAAAGGATGTCAAGATCTGCAAAGTTCACACGGATGAGAATGTGACTGATCCACTTACTAAACCTCTACCTCAACCCAAGCATGAAAGTCACGCTAGGGCTATAGGCTTGAAGCAAATGTTAGAATGGCTTTAGATTGTATTATGTTTGGAGAAACTTGTTACAATATAGAGACATGGTTTTGCTGTTTTATGTTTATGTGAAATGAAGTTTTATCTTATTTAATTTTGGTTTAGTATTAAATAAAATGTCCAAAATATTTTGAATTCAATGGTTTTGTCAAATATGTGATTTGATGAATGAAACACCATAAGTGAACTGAATTCATAGAATATTCGAGTTCCTAATCTTAGTCGTTAAATTGGACATAAATGACTTATTAAAAGATTAGCATATAAGATTGATTGATAGCGCTGTTTCATGGACTATGCGAACATGGAGATGTTTAATCAATCATATGGATATGTATAGTTGATACATGATCGAACTAACCTACTTAGAAGTTTCTATAACTTCGTAATTATATTAGTGGATTCCTAAGACATGAGTGGAACACTACTTAGCTTAATGATTGGTATAACTTTGATGTTGTCAAACGTCGTGCCGTAAAAGGGGACTATAAAGGCAACATTCGGGTTGTGCGAAAAGTTGAGTGGGAGTTTTGGTTGCCACAAGATTGAAAAGGTCCTCCTATATGAGATAGGATGGGTGTCTTGGCCCCTTGGAGAGTGAAAATTGAAAAATGCATGGCCGTGCTCAAATGGATTAGATGATCATTTGTTTGACAATTCGAACTCGGATTTCAAGGAATAATTTGAAGACTAGTATGGATAACATAGAGATATGATCATACTATCAAATTAGACACTAAGAGACTTAAGGAATTTGAATATTGCACACTCGTCTCGGACAAGTGGGAGATTGAAGGAATTATGTCCTCGACTCTATTGCAATTACTAAATATAATATGGATCAAATTATGGAGATAATAATTCATTTAATTGGGTCGTCTTTACGTCTTGCTAGAGAATGCTATAGACCTTTGGGTTAGTAAATAATAAATCCAAAGCCCACTTAAATGGATCCTACAAGGTCACACATTATATTTGGATCAACAAAAGAAAAACCCAAAGCCCATAAAGGACTCTAGGGTGGCCGGTCAAGAGGGAGAAAAGAGTGGGATTGCTTAACCTAATTATTCCTATAATTAGTCAAGTAATCAGAAAAAAAAAAAACGATATCTCACAATAATTTCTCTCCCCTCTCTCTCTCTCAAAAGTCACGTTATTTACTCCAAGAAAAGAAGAACGTTTCTTCCTTGCAACTAGCATTGGTGGAGTGTTGATCTAGATTGGTGGACAAGTAGAGGAATCACATCCGAGGTTCTTTCTCCAAGTTCTTGGCAATTCTTTGTGGAAATCACGCATCAAAGGTTATTTCTAAACTATTATGTGATCCTTAATTGTATATGCATGAGATCCTGTTTAAGGTGCTTATGAATTAGATTCATGAAATTCCGCTTATAGTACCTATAATCCTACAGTGGTATCAAAAATAACATAATTGGAATTGCTTAATATTCTCCAAAAAAATCAGATTTTCAATATTTCAAAAAAAAAATTTGAAACAGTTTTTTTTTTATAAAACCGTGGCTAAGCAAAGCTGCCCAGCTACGCCCAGCAGCGCAGGGGCCCTCGTGGCCACCCCTGGCCGACTGCCCAGCCGGCAGACCCCCACAGCAACCACCGTGGCCCACCTGCCGGTGGTTTTGTCACCCGGCCGTGGCTGCTTCCTTAACCTTCCTTAATTTTTTTTTTGTTTGAAAGAAATTAAATTTATAACCTTTTGCAAAAATAATTTAGTGATCTAATTAAATTAAACATAAACTCCTCTATGCGTAATGTAGAAAATTAATTTAAAATCTCCATTTTAATTAATTGTAGGGCTATTCACATAAATTAATCTCTAATTCATACAAAACTCTTTTCATATGAATTAATTTGTCATACATAAACAATTTTAAATATGAAAAATCAGATTAATTATATGAATGTAATTTTTGAAAAAATTCGAAATTAGAGTTCTAATATTCAAATTTTGAATTTCGAAAAGTAGGGTTCGAAAATTCAAAATTTCCGGCTATTACAAAATGAAATATTAAGCAATTAAATCTTCATTTAATCAATTCCAATTAAATCATTCAACCCATAATTCAATTCCTCCCCTTAATCAAATTAAAATTAGCCATAAAACACATCAAAATAAATCATATTATAATGACCAAAAAACTATATGCAAGGGGCTAAACTGATACCACTGGAGGATTATAGGTACTATAAGCGGAATTTCATGAATCTAATTCATAAGCACCTAAAATAGGATCTCATGCATATACAATTAAAGATCACATAATAGTTTAGAAATAACCTTTGATGCGTGATTTCCACAAAGAATCGCTAAGAACTTGGAGAAAGAACCTCAGATGTGATTCCTCTACTTGGTCCACCAATCCGGATCAACACTCCACCAATGCTAGTTGGATGGAAGAAACGTTCTTCTTTTCTTGGAGTAAATAACGTGACTTTTGAGAGAGAAAGAGGAGAGAGAAAATATTCTGAGATATTGTATCTTTTATATTCTGATTACTTGACTAATTATAGGAATAATTAGGTTAAGCAATCCCCTCTATTTCTCTCTCTTGGCCGGCCACCCTAGGGTCCTTTATGGGCTCTAGGTTTTCTTTTGTTGATCCAAGTATAATGTGTGACCTTGTAGGATCCATTTAAGTGGGCTTTGGGTTTATTATTTCCTAACCCAAAGGTCTATAACATTCTCTAGCAAGACGTAAAGACGACCCAATTAAACGAATTATTATCTCCATAATATGATCCATATTATATTTAGTAATTGCAATCGAGTCGAGGACATAATTCCTTCATGACAATCCTGAGAATAAATCCTAGTTGACTTTGTGGTATGATTAATGGAAGAAACAATAGCCGATTCAAAATAATCCCGCAGGTATTGAGGCCATTAAGCCAAAAAAAAGTACACAACCTCGATGTTTTTCATCCCGAGAGTCTGAGTTGTTTTGTCTACGATTTCACCAGGAAGATGAAAGAGAGTTCATTGTTTAGTCTTTTCACATTGAACCAGGTACTCTGGGTTTTGGCCTTTTTGAAAATTCGTTCGATTGATCTGGAAGTAATAGAGAAGATAGTAGAATTAGAAGAGCCGTCTTAGGAAATGGTTTAACTTAAAAGACGGATTCTGCTGATGACTTGAGTGACAGATGACGGTTTATTTAAAATCTTATCAAGTTTTTTCTTTATCAGATATGTATTTTTAATCTTTTGTGAAGTATTTATCAGGCTCCTGTACAAACCAGCAGTAGTATCTTAGAGTCATTTGGTGGCCTTGAGTGTGATTCATGATTTTGTAATTACTACAAAAGCTCTTTACTTCTATGACTTGAACGCTTTCTGCAATCTATTGGCCTATAATTGAGTTGTGCATGATTGTAATTTTTGCTTGGAACAGAAGTGCAAATGATGATGTACATTAGAAAGGAATTTTTTTTCCCTAAAGTAAAAGAAGTGATGCTCTTGCTTATATGGCTTTTGATATCATCATAGGTTCAGCTTACATGTATGCAATTGAATTTGGAGATGATCTCCTACTCGTTTGGAATTTGATCAAGTGAGGGTTTCTATTTACTTCCTCCGTTCCATAATAAGTGAAACACTTATTATTTTAGAACGTTTCAAAATAAGTGAAACATACCTTAAATGGAAAAAAGAAAGTGACAAAATGACAAGAGTACCCATCACAAACTTGTGTGGTTTGATTTTCTCTCTCCTCCTTTTGATAATGAAAAGGGTATTTTATGACTTTTTGGCTTTTGAAAGTGATGTTTATTAAATCTTGTGCCCAATCCCTATGTTTCACTTATTATGGAACGGAGGAAGTATTATCTGCATTTTAATAAACCTTGACATAGTTGATCATTAGTTTTCTTTTTGTTCTTTTAACCCCTTAATCCAAGACATTGTTATCAGCTATTGAAGGCTAGCATTTGCTTGTAGAAACACTGCATCATCAGAGTGTGTTATGTGAATTTTGCACATTTCATGAATAGTACTATATATCTGGACTCTGTATAATATGATGCTCTATAACCGTACTTATGGTTGTTTCTTATAATTCTAAGGGCGATGCGGCATACTATATCAGTATTTGTTGGGGATGAAAGTGGAATGATAAATCGAATTGCCGGGGTCTTTGCTAGAAGAGGTTATAATATTGAATCCCTCGCTGTTGGGTTGAATGAGGACAAAGCTCTCTTCACCATTGTTGTCTCTGGAACTGATAAGGTGTTGCAGCAAGTGATGGAACAGCTTCAGAAGCTTGTCAATGTTTTAAAGGTTGTCATCTTCTTTGATGATAAGTACGCTGGTCTATATGTTTCCAAATTCCAATTATCTAGAATCTATTCTCAAGACTATTTTCTACATACAGGTTGAAGATATATCTAGGGAGCCTCAGGTAGAACGTGAATTAATGCTTGTAAAAGTCGGAGCTGATCAAAGTAGCCGCGGTGAGGTACTATTTAGTATCCGTTTGAGTACCCTGAAAATTGAGAACTAATGGATTTTATCTTACTTCCAAGAGAGAGTGGTTAGCTCTTGCTTGGCTTTACGAGACAATTTTTTGTTGCATTTTTGCATCGATATTTCTGCTGAGTGTCTTGTATTTTATCTTTCAATCTTTCTGCTGTGGAAATTGTAATTTATAGATTTACTACTTATGGTACTACTTTGTTATTGCTAATTACTTTTGTTGTTTCCTTTTGACACTGCAGTTAATGTGGTTGGTGGACATCTTCCGCGCCAAAATTGTTGACATATCTGAAGAGTATCTTACAGTAGAGGTGATTTATCAACTAGAAATGGACTGATGTCCAAGGATTTCATATCCATCCAGTGCTCTATCTATGTTTTCTTTGGTGCAAGGGAGGGCTGCTTTATTTATGCTATTTAGCTATGTTACATTGACTCTTGATTTTGTCTTACGAACCTGTGTTGACACTCGACATTTTGACAAAGGGTATGGATTCTTTACCCAACACGTATCTTGAACAACGTATTAGTAGAGAAATAATAAGTGGAGAGATAAAGACTTTAGGATATTATGTGAATATTGTGATACATCCTCACAATGGGATTAAGACTATATATCTAACAAATTCTAGCAAGCAAGTCAACATGAAATTCCATACCCAACACGTATCTTGAACAACGTATTAGTAGAGAAATAAATATAAGTGGAGAGACAAAGACTTTAGGATATTATGTGAATATTGTGATACATCCTCACAATGGGATTAAGACTATATATCTAACAAATACTAGCAAGCAAGTCAACATGAAATGTGTGTATTCGTAGCATGTAAAACATATGCAAGTCTTTTAAATCAGGTTTATGTTTCACGAATGCCTTGTCCTCGCAACCTGCGTCTAATTCTAGTAGACTGCCCTTGTGACTGAAATATTGCGCCTTCTCGTGCCTGACACGTGGATATTTACCTATCTGTTCTGATCCATGTTTTAGCAACATAGTTTCTTGAAAGCTTCATTGATACTATTTCCGGATGTTAACTTCCATTTACTAACTGAATAATCTTGGGAAAGGAGCATTTGATTATTTCTGTCTTAAGAATTGTTTGTAGTATGTAATCTTGTGAAAGGAGCATGTTGCTTATGTCATTCATATAGATGATTGAATATCGGTGTGAACTCTGTTGAACACCAAAAAGTTTGTCAAGAATTATGGTGCATATGTTTACCAAACTGATCATTATATTCAAGTTGTTAACTTGATGACGTAATGTACTATTTAGCACCTTCGGCTCGCATCTTTACTTGTCAGCCTCCTTGGTGTGAGTTGTGACTGCACTCATATTTGTTTTTGTTGATAGTCTGTGCTGTCATAGCATGGTGGTAGGGAGCTACATTTGATGCTTAGTTGTATGAGTTGTGATGGCTTAAAGATTCCGTTACAGTTTGCTACTATGATAACTATAAGATCATAATTGTTTCTAGTTGAAATCTAGGTCACTGGAGATCCAGGAAAGATGGTTGCTGTGCTAAGAAATCTAAGCAAGTTTGGTATCAGAGAGATCTCTCGAACTGGAAAGGTATGTTTTAGCTCTTTCAGTTTCTGCATTGCGTGAGATTGGTCACTTTAAAGCTAGTAAACTTTTGTTTCTTTTCTTATTCAATGATTTGAACTCTATTTGACGTGATAATGTTATGCATTATTCTTCAAAGATTGCTTTAAGAAGGGAAAAGTTGGGTGCGTCTGCTCCTTTCTGGCGTTTTTCAGCAGCTTCTTATCCTGACCTTGATGAAGCTACGCTTGTTGATGCCCTTTCTGAAGTTGCAAGACAAGCACCTGATACTGGATCATCAGATTTTTCCGTCGAGGTACCTTGATTGTTTTTTTTCGCACACATATCATGTCGGACAAGTAACTTCATGTCGTTCAGATCCAGTTGCAACTTCATCTTCTTTTCTTTTTTGTTTGTTTGTTTGGAATCCATTTATGTTTGCAATTTATATGTCGCTCTTGCTTTTCTTACTGATATCGTGCTTTTTTAGAATAATTTGCGTCTAATTGCCAATATGAACTGTTGTGCACTGCTTTGTTAGAGGACACTATGATTGTATTTTCCATTTAACTTTTCAGTTAACTGAAATTTTCAGCTTGCTTATTGCTATAAAGGGTGTTGCAAGGGGCCAATAAGAAATTTAAGCCAACTGAAATACGGCTAATTTACAAGCTAGTCTAAGTAACCTAAGTGAATTTAAGCTTGCTGTGATATTTTGTTTCCACTTTAGTCCTTACACTAAGCTAGTGAGGAGAATAAAACAACTGAGGAAAGGTTCTTTACTTTCATTTTATAGTTTAAACTATTAAAAATCGCTAGTTTTACAAAAAAAATCTAGTACAACCTGGTAACTAATTGGCTTTTAAGTAGCCTCCTTTCAGCTAGCATTTTAGCATAGAGCTTTCTGCTTTTGTTCGTCGCTTTTGCTTTATGTGTTCTTTTTTCTATAATTTTTTAAACGAGGAACAATTTCATTGATTGAAAGCCTTATGGCATCTACAAAAGGAATTAAAACCAATCGAATACATATATAAATGTTCTCCCTTTTTCAAATTTGACTGCTGGGCGCTAGCTTTATTCTCTGTAGAACATTGCCTTGTCCTACTACTCCTTTTCTGAATGTGTTTTGACTCTTTTGAGGCTTCTTGCCAGTCTCAGCTGGTCATGGATCTGGCTATATTGCATCTTGACCTCTTCCAGTTATGGAATATCTCTATTGTATTGCTGTGAATGTGCTATAGTGACAAAATTTGTGTTTGCTTTTCTCACTGACTCTCAATGATGTATACTAATGAATGCTTACTGCTCTAATGGAGTATATCTTCTGATCATACAGGGTGATGTTTATCCTGTGGAACCTTATGATGGTTTCTCAGTTCCCCAAGTCCTTGATGCTCACTGGGGTGTCTTGAATGATGAAGATGTAAGTAATCTTCTTAATGTTCTCTCTCTTTTTTTTTCTTTTTTCTTTTTGGGGTTTTGATCTCTATGTCATACTTTTAGGGGTTGTTGATCTCTTGGGTCTTTAGATGATGCAATAATTTTGTTGCTCACATGATCACTTGATTTCCAGCTCTAGAAAACCTTTCCCTTGAGGATATTATACGTTATGTTGTCAACTACTTCGGCATTTATCGTGACTTGCAGATATGCGAACAATATCCTGCATTAATTTGAACGAATTGAGTAAAATGGTTGTGTGACTGGCATTATATAGAAGGGGCGGGGGGTGGGGGCAGGGGGTGGGCTAAGTTTAAAAGGGATTTTGTAACAACTGAAGTTAGGTTTATCTGTGTAGGATACAAGCAATTTACCTCAATATTATCTAAGAGAAGGAAAATGTTGCAAAACCTTCCGAATTTAACATGTTGTAGCTCCTTTTGTTGAGAAAGTGTTGCAAGCCTGCAATAGCTCTATGAACTGTGTTAAGCTTGAGTTTAGTCGAATGATTAGGCTCACATAGATGCACAGATAATTTTAATAAAGGATGCTTTCTATTACATAGTATAACGAAGTGGGAATTGCAATTATCAAACATGAGTAGTATCACAATATGTAAGAGAAATGACTTATTGTAAAAGGATTTCTCCCTCGATTCGGATAAAAATGTGTCTGTAATTGCAGGGATGCCTGCTTCATAATTTATTTAAGGGGTGTTCTATATTCGTGAGGTTACCCGTCTTCTCAAACGAAATCTCGATATTATGTGATTGATGACACTAGAAGTGAACTAATATTTGGTTGTATGTACTCAGACAAGTGGGTTCCAGTCACACACTCTTTCGATGCTTGTCAATGACAGACCCGGGGTCCTTAACTTTGTTACAGGGGCTTTTGCTCGAAGGGGTTATAACATTCAGGTATGTAGTCCATTCTTACTCTATATCATAAGATTGGAAGTTCTGCAATTAAAGAAGCTAAGTGTACTTTGTTGTCTTTGCTAATTAATATCAGAGTTTAGCTGTGGGTCATGCGGAAACTAAGGGTCTATCTCGCATCACTACTGTTGTAACTGGTACAGATGAATCAATTAGCAAATTGGTGCAGCAAATTTATAAGCTGGTTGATATTCATGAGGTGAGGGTGCTTATTTACTTGGCCTGCCCTTGTTGCTAGATGGATAGTTCGTTGTTGTTACATTCTAATTCTAAGTTAATGTCAATTTGTGCTATTATGACTCTAGGCAGTTAGAACTTGAAAAGCATTTATTTGTTTTCACGGTCGATTGTTCCAATAATTATATATAGGTAAACTAAGACTAATCGTGATAGATGGAGTTGATGAACGGCTTGTAAACCATAGTCCCTTCTTTCATTTCTATAAACTATATCCAAATCACATATATATTGCTTTCGGTGGTTGAGGGAAGGTGGTGGGAGTAAGGGGAATGATGGTGTAGATTCTGATGATGTGTGGCTTACAAGGAAATCATGATGAAGTGCAACTGTGCAATGGTTATATTTGCTTGGCTTAACTAGGTTTTTTTTCACCCCTGAATATGTGAGAGGGAATTCACCATAAGATGAGGGTTGCTGTTTCTGGTTAAATTTTGACTCAAAACTACTTCCTCTGCTTTTTTTTAGATGCAATATTTGCCTTATTGGTAGGTGGATTAAAATAATCACATGTTGCATCTAAAAAAAATAGAGGTAGTATATGCACTATTGTTCATTCAATTGTATTATGTTATACTGAATTCTTCAAGAAAATTCGGACCTTCACTGGATAATCATTATATTCAGCTAAGATGGATACACAAGCAAATGGTCATCTTCACAATACAACAAAAACAACGCCAAAGCCTTAATCCCAATAGTATGATGTGGGCTACATGAGCTAAGATTTTATCTCCAGTGTTATTCCATATAGGTCCTCTGCCTTCATATTTCCTTCTTTCATTTGCTATATGCTCCTGCAAACCCATATTTTTCAAATCATCCTTAACGCCCTCTATTTAAGTGATCTTTGGCTGACTTTCTAAAGTCTCGATAATCCCAACTCTCCACTATCCTTAACAGTGCATTATATGGTCGGTGTCTCAGATGCCTAAACCAACATAATCAGTTCTCTTATTTAATATATAATATCGGCAACTTCAACCTTTCTCTGAATATTCATTCCAATTCTATCATTTGAAGTGTTCCCGTATATCATGTCAACATAGCATTTGTTAGACCCATCTTCCTAAGTGCCTAACATCCCAATTCCCAACCTATATACTGTATCATGTGAACCAGATCTTGGTTATTTTCTCCATTCCTCGGTAAGTAGACCCACGGTACTTAAAAAAAAACTCACTCATGAGCAGCGAACTCCTTACCTTTCAATGTTACTACATCCTCGCTTGATCCTATCATTACTGAAGTCGCACTCCATGTGCTGATTTTGACATAACAAAAAAGAAGGGAAGTAGAAGTACCTAGAAAGTAGAAGTATGTGAAGTTGTTTGGTTCGAGGAAAAATGTAGGAAGTTTCTAACCTAGGTCTCCTTATTGTACTTCATAGGACATGGAGATACATGGGAAAGCACATTCACTAGAAATTTTATTTCCCATGTTCAACCGAACACGCACTTAGCTTGAACCTCGAGATCCTAACTCTTATATTAATTGGTTCAGATTAGCATCAGCTCTCTAGTATTGTCCACTCATCCGCAAATAACATACACCACCATATCTCATCTGGAATATGCCATGTTAGTTCATCTAATACTGTTGAAAAGAGGAATAAATTAATGCAGATCCCTGGTGCAGCCGAATTGTAATGGGTAAATACTTCGTTATTCCTTCACAAGTATTGACAATCTTTTTTATGTCTTGATACATATCATTAACTAAGTCCATATCATTAACTATTTCCCACCAAAACACGTTTCTCTCTAACTTGTCATAAGCTTTCTTGATTTCAATAAAAATCATGTGTAGATCTTCCTTCCTCGCTCCATATTATTCCACCATTTGTCTCACAAAAGGTATGGCTTCTATTGTAATTTGTAGATCATCCTTGCATAAACCTAAATCAGTTCTCCAAAATGCCTGTACATTCCTCATTCTATGCTCTACCTTTCTCTCCCACAGTTTCATGGTTTGAATCAAAAGTCATAAGCTTTATTCCACAATGATAGGAATATGGATTAATTATATGCTGTATTGATAGCAGCAACACCTATCAGTATCACATTTAACAATTAATAAGTTGAGGATAAAATAACGCAAGTGAAATGCTTGATCATGGTGTCAAAACAAGGCCGCATCATATTGTATCGCCCGTCGTAAAGGTCTTCAAATCTACCGAACCAATACTACCCTCATCGTAAAGGTGTAAAAAAACCGCGTTTTAGGCGGTTCAAGGGATATCTCATGTTCTGAGCCGATATATGGCGGTACGACGACCGCATCATCCCCGTTCCCGCATCACCGTGACTGTTACCGCTATCATGACCAAAACCTGCATTTTCGAACTATTTGCTTGATTAATCGCTTGGAATTATGATCCCTTTCATAACATAAGCGTTTTAGTTTAATGGAAGGTTAAAGGTAAAGGTAAAGGGGGAAACAAAACTTATTATTACAGGAAGATGGACAACTTTTCTGACTGCTTAAAATGGAATTTATCGTATTTGAGGAAATTGGTTATCATCAGCTATAGCCTATACACCACCCAGTTGTATGATTTAGGTGTCATACACCCTAGTTGTACGATTTAGGTGTCATACACCCTAGTTGTACGATTTAGGTGTCATACACCCTAGTTGTACGATTTAGGTGTCACTGATGAATTAATTATGGATTGCTGTGGGTATGACTTGAGTTGCTTAATGAGATTTTGTTTCTGATCCAGGTCAAGGATCTTACCCATTTACCGTTTGCTGAGCGAGAGTTGATGTTGGTAAAGGTAGCTGTGAATACTGCTGCACGCCGTGAGGTCCTTGACATTGCCAGTATTTTTAGAGCAAAAGCTGTTGATGTATCTGATCATACCATTACACTTGAGGTATAATTATTGCGAAGGTTGCTAAAAGAAATTGAGGAACTAACTTCTTTCACTGTTCGTCCCTTTTTTTCATGTTTCCTAAGGCCGCGAAGAGGAACTAGTCATTCGGCTATGAAGGATAGATGCATTATCTGCTTGTGTTTTCTTAAGTTGCATTTAACTTATGCATCAAAAGCGAATTGCATTTAGCTTAATCCACGGTCTTTATCTTTGATGCACTTTGTTCTGAAATTCATTTTACAAAGTCTGAGTGTCTGACTCTGATTGTGGGGCTTTTGACTCCCAGCTCACTGGAGATGTGAATAAGATGGTTGCACTCCAAAGATTGTTGGAACCCTATGGAATCTGTGAGGTAGGATTTCCATCATTATCATATTTTTCAGCTTTTTTTCTTTACATCATCTTTGTGGTTGTACATGGTGGTACCCCTTGATCTAAAATGCAATGACTTACTATTATACAACGAATATGAATGGACAATTTGATAACTCTTTTTAATTTAGTCCATTGTAATTCGTATTCTAAAACAATAGATATGTAGTAGTATTTAGTGTAACTTCATACTCATATACTAGCAGTCTGTTCTTTGAACATGAATTTTACGTATCTGAATAATCGTTCCGAATTTATTGGCTTAAGTTATCTGAATAGAGCCTAAATTTGAAGTAATAGTTAGCTGTCTGTTACACATAGGGTGATATGGAGGTAATTAAACGACAGAAAACTAATGTTCACTTTGTGAATCAATGTAATATCACAGGTTGCACGAACAGGACGTGTGGCTTTGGCTAGAGAGTCAGGTGTGGACTCAAGATATCTTCGTGGATATTCCTTTCCTGTCTAAGATTTTTCATTTTTGTCAGAACTACAATGCAGAAAGCAGGCAAGGAAATCGATTTTTGTTAATACTTTGAATGTTTTCTTGTAATCTTCTTTTTTGGCTTCTAAAATTTCTTTTCAGTTTTTGTTTTTATAGGTAGACTGAATCGATTTTTCATTTGCATCTGGAAATCAAAATAATTTTGGAATTTGGAAAAACTTTGCTGGTTTTTTTATCTGCCATTTGTTTAAATTTGCTGTGTTCAGAAATATCAAGGGAATGTCAATTTAGAATTTTATAAGGTCAATTATGTTTTTTGTTCACATTGCTTGTTACTCCCTCCGCTTTTCTTATTTTCTAGATTGTTTTTGCACGGTTTTCAAGACATGTTTTAACCCTTAATATCTCTTATTCTTTTTAAGTATAATTTATAAAAATATTTAATATTATGAATCTACACATCGAGATGAAGGAGCTATCAAGACCACACATGACTATATTTGTACTTATAAAAAAATCAAAATAATCGGTCAAAGTTGATAGTTTGATTTCCCAATATAGAATTGTAGCGAACAAAAAAAACTGGAGGGAGTATTTGTAATTGTAAAGGTATGTTGTTTGTTCACTACTAGTGCACATCAGGTAATTTTCTGAGACTGGCTAATACTTCATCCGTTTAGAAATAGTTGCACCATTTGCATAGTATTTACTATTCACATGTTACACTTTGATGGTCTTTGGTGATTTATATTTTAGAAAAAACATAGTCATAAGGGTTCTTGTTAGATTTGACTCAATGTATATATTTTTAATATCAATTTTCTATGATTTTTTACTTATTAATAATTAAAGATATTAATATTTGAAAACATGCATTGGCAAGCGTGAAAAGATGAAATGGTGCAACTATTTCTAAACGAAGGAAGTATATAGTAGGCTATATATGGGCCTTTGGATTCAACATAGCTGTTGAGGAAACTACATTCTTTTTGTTATACTTTTAACTAGTTTTGAAGCCCGTGCGTTGCACGGGTTCTTGTTTATATTATTTTTTTGCAAATTTTTTTGTTAACATTGTTGATTTTGTGTTGCTATAAAATGTGATTTTTCAACACCATTTTATTTACATACTTCCTCTGTTCTTTTTCTATTGCAATAATCACCACTTTGGGTAATTTCATCTATTTGGACCACTCCACTTTTAGTAAAAAAAACAACTATAATTGACAATATTGCATTTACTTTATGTTAATAAAACCATCATTAATTACTCATCAAATTGCCTCATAGAGTTGTGTTTACTTTATCAAGGATTTACTTATCCCATACTCTTGTTAATTAAAGGGGTACCTCTATGCTAAACTAACTATTTTCATTTCCTTAAAAAAATTATTGCAGTAGAAAAAGGACGGATAAAGTATTTGTCATTATACTCTAATTTCTAGTTTTGTTATTGCGATATATATATTTTATATTTTTTAATATTCAACTAAATATTGTAGCTAAGTCTATTATTAAATGGTATCCCTATAATTGGTATGACTAATATAGTTAACACAATTTTAACATGAAGAACACCCAATGATACTTGAAGAAAGTAGAGGGTAGTTATTTAATAGATGCATGACAGAAAAATTACAGAAAACATGAGTGTCAGCCACAACTTCAATAATGGCACATAAACACTAACACATATAGAATGGAAGATGGAAAAGTGAAAAAAAGATCATAATGACAGTATCGTGAATAAAATTAATTAAATATAAAACTAACCTCTACTAATAATCGAAAATACTGTTTAAGAGAAAAATATACCTCTTCATCCATCATGACCATATCAAGACTTATCAAACTTTCTCCTTTTTTTATGATCTGTGACCTCAAATAGTCTAGAAACGCGAACCTTGATTTCCCAATTAGTTTTGTAGAATCAAGTTCATGCAGAAAAGAATAAGATATGACATATAGATATATGTGAAAAGACAATCATAAATAATTATGTATACAATAAATACTCTATGAATAAAATAATTAGTGAATTGCATAATACCTTTGCAATGTCGTTGACAAACTTTCATTTGATTCATGTAATGCCACCATAGTATGCTATAGGTTCAAAATTATAAATATGTATTTTTATCTTTATATAACTCAAATTTTAAAAGTATGATTTTCAAAGATATAATTGATATTGTCTCATATAATACGCTATTTTTATAGTTATTTTTACATGTAATTAAAATAAAGAATAAATAATACGTTATTGTTCATCCAAATAAATAAATTTTCATAAGTTGTAAAACTATATTGTATATGGAACTTATTTCGAAGCATATTTCGAGCACTCTCCAATTGTAATAAAAATTATAATATTGCGAATTTGTAACAAAAGTTATATTCAATTTACATGGTATAATAATTTAGGTTGTTTATCTAAAATCAAAATGTAATCTTTACTTATCCAAAACCTTATATGTATTTATATCTATGGTGAACACTATTTAAAAAAAAAATTAAAATTAAAAACTATAACATGACATGATTAGATGGAGGCATGGAGCTCTCTATAATATTCTAAGGTTGTTTTTTAAAATCAAACTCTAATTTTTTCATCATCCAAAATTCTAATATATATGTAACTTTATCGCTATAGATTCTAGTTTTTGTTGTAACAATAAATTTTACTTAATAAATTTTGTTGCAATACTAAATTGTTTTGGTTCAGTGGAGCAATTAAGGCTGAGGTTTTGAAAGATAATATGTCTAATTCTGTAAATGGAACCTATTATAAAATGATATAATCACATATTGTACACTATACTTATAGCTTAATTATTATTATATTTATCTAAAAGAAAAACTAAAAAATGTCTTACCATTCATCTAATTAAATATAATTTTATGAGTTGTAAAACTATATTGTAAATGGTTGTCATTTTGAAGCCTATTTCAAGCACTCTCCAATGGTAAAAAATTATAATGTTTTGAATTAGGTAGCAAAAGTTATATTCAATTTACATAATATAATAAGTTAGGTTGTTTATCCAAAACTAAACGTAAATATCTCCCTATTCAAAACTCCTTTTATGTATTTAAATATGTGTAGAACTCTATTTTTTATTATATTTAAAATAAAAATTAATGACATGACAATCCTACGTGACACTCTCTATTCATAAGTTGTAGAACTATTTTGTATATGGATCTTATTTCGGAGCATATTTCGAGCACTATCCAATGGTACAAAAATTATAATATTCCGAATTACGTAGCAAAAGTTATACACAAATTACATAATATAATAATTTAAGTTGTTCATTCAACACGAAACTCTAATTTTCGCTTATCCAAAGCTCTTTATATGTATTTAAATCTATGTGGAACTCTATTTTTGTAAAAAAGAAAAATAAAAATTGATGACATGACAATCCTACGTGGCGCGCTCTATGAGCTTGAAATCTTGAGGAGCTCCCTAGGCTCCCGAAAAGTTCCTCCTTTATATATATATATTGATATTGATGTTATGAGTTTTCAGAACCCGTGTAATGTAATGCATTATGCACGTAATATAAAAGAAAAACGTACTATACGGTTTATTGCCGTTTTATCAAACGTTTGTTAACTTGCACCTTGAAACATCAAGTTAAGATAGATACAATACAAGTACCTCTAACCTTCAACAGTACGTCATGAAATTTTGCCATGCTTATTGCTTAGTAAGAGGAAGGATCATCTCCATGTGTTGGGGGTAAGGAATAAAGATGATAGAAATCAGTTTCTGCAGCTCCATGTATAATTCTCTCCAAAAGATCTCTCCAAAAGAGCATTAATTGCTAACAATGATGAGAATCAGAGATACTAACAATTAGCATACCATGTTTGTGGTTTAATCGTATAGAAAGTAGAAAATTCTATTATAAACCACCTATTAAATGTCAGTGTTTGTGAACCACTTTATTAAAAAAAACTTGGTTCGGAACATGAATTTTCTTGCGAGATAGAAACTTTTCTACGAAATTTGATCATTAAATTCTTTCCTTTTTTTCTCATATATATCCCAAATTTCATTCTCTCTCCTGTTTTTCACATATCTAAACCTCTTCGGCGGGAAGAATCTGAGGAAAAAATGAAGGAACTTGGTGTATTAAGGCCCCGTTCTTTTGGACCAGGGTGCGAAAGCGAAGCCTGTAAGCGGGCGGGCGCGAGAAATTAAGCGAAGCGTGAGAAAATTGAACATGAGAGTAAATCGAATTGAACTAAAGCTGGCGAGATTGAAAACAAAGTCCAAAAAACAAGACTTAAGTGCTTCATGACTCATGTGAGGTACGCGTGTGAGTCAACGTCTGAATATGAAAGTCAATGATCGAAACCGACAATACATTTTCCAAATAATTATGAGCAAAAAAATATTTATTTCAGTTTCGAACCTACCACAAGGGGCGCGCTCATGAATCATTCTCGGCAGTTTGAGCGCTAAGCTAAGCTCTGCACACGTAGGTCAGAATCAGTATGCATGCATATCGATCTTTTAGACATGTGGAAACTAAGGAACTTTTTGGGTTACACACAGACTTCATCAACATTCAACACTATCCTTTTATAAATTCCTTTTGTTTGCAAAATTCTCCTACCTTTTCAGATAACCTTTGCTTCACCTTCTTGGTACTTAACAAATTTCGCCAACTTTAAGACTTAAAGTCTTTATCTCCGACACTTATACATCCACAATGAGTGAGAATCAAAGGGAGGAGGAAATACAAGTGGATGAAGAAGAAGTTCAACACCTTATGCAAAGTCTACCAAAAATAAACCTATCAAATAGCAAACTTGAACTTGTAAACTATCAAGGTTTTTGGCATCCCCATCTTGTAAACTACCTTAAGAGCACCCTCATGTTCCAACGACATTTTCATGCTCGAAACACCGATATAATCATTGCTAGCTTTCCTAAGACCGGCACCACTTGGTTGAAATCTTTACTCTTTGCTATTGTTAACCGTTTTCGCTACCCGAAAAACCAAAACCCTTTGCTTAAACATCACCCACATGAACTTGTATATCGCCTAGAGGTTGATGTTTATGGAAATGCCTTTGAATATCCCCGGCCTCATCACCTTAGCGAGCTTCCTTCGCCGAGGCTTTTGCATACACACTTGCCTTACACCTCTCTTCCTGAGTCGATTAAGACTTCTGCGTGTCGAATTTTGTACATCAGTCGAAATCCCTTGGACACGATTGTTTCGTCGTATTACTTCTCCTTGGAATATATGAAAAATATCGAAGGGGATCAAGATTTTAAACATGTTAGTATAGAGGAGTTCTTTGAGGACTTTTGCGCCGGGAGAACGGCCCATGGGCCGTTTTTCGAACACGTGGTTGGATACTGGAAGCAAAGCTTAGAGCGGCCCGATAAGGTGTTGTTTCTCAGGTACGAGGATTTGAAAGATGATACAAAATTTTACGTAAAGAAGTTGGCTGAATTTGTGGGTATGCCATTTTCTTCAAAAGAAGAAAGTGAAGGTGTTGTAGAAGAGATAATAGAGTTGTGTAGTATAAAAAATCTGAAAGAATTGGAGGTTAATAAGAGTGGAGTGATTAACAAGTTTTTTGAGAAGAAGAGTTACTTTAGGAAAGGGGAAGTAGGGGATTGGACCCATCATTTTACACCTTCTATGGTAGAAAGGATAAATAATCTAATGAAAGAAAAACTTGAGGGAACTGGTTTATCCTTCAAAATGCTTTCCTCACAATAATCTTAGCACAGATCCAATTCTACAAGAAAATATTACGTATAATTGTATCTTATATAGCAGAATCAATTACCAATCCTTGGATGATGCACAGATGTAATATGTCCTTATGAATTTATCCCATTATATTTATGCTTTCTGTTTTTTTGTTGTACTATAACTTTATTTATTGTAATAAGTCATTTCAATTACAAATTGTGTTGAAGATGAAATAAGATTTTTCATTTTGAAAATTGAACATACATTCTTTCACTGTGAATTTGTTGTACACTCTAGAGCCAGATGTATTTCATGATCTGTAAGTATGATTTTTCGTTTTGGACTGCCTTTTGTTATTTTTTTTTTTAAGTTGGTAAGATGAAGGACCCTACTGAACTGACACCTCGCACAGGTATAACCAGTCAGGTTTGCAGGTAAGACTCCTTGGAGGGAGGGGGGATGGTAAGGGAAACCTCATCCCAAAGAGCTCCAAGTGGGATTTGATCCCATGACCTTAAAGTCATGAGGCCAAATCTTTACTACTAGGCCAAGCCTTGCTTGGTGCCTTTTGTTACTTTTAACTGTCATAATTTTGGAGTAAGATGTATATCATGAACTTAGTGTGTACCTTGTTGGAATCAAGGCTTGAAAAGCCTCCTTTTCCTTAAAAGTCTCACATTGTTTGTGGGAGGGAATACTCCCTTGTTTATATATTCCCTCCCTTCTTATTCTTATTGAGTTGGTACTTGAGATGCTTTTGTGGTTGGTTATCATGCTTGGGCTTGCTATCACACACACGCGTGCGCCACGCGGTTCGGGCCAGGGCTTTGGGCCTTAGGGGGAATAAACTTAACTTAACTATTTTTTTGGACCCGGGCTGAGTGTGTGTAACGGTTGTGGAAGACTGTAACGTTTTGAACATTACAGTATTTATGCCAATCCCTTGATATCCTCCTCTCATTACTCACTTCCATTTTTGGTCTGATTTCCTCCTATTAAATCAGTGCCTCACAAATCAGTTGAGATACACACAAAAATCATTCTCTTCTCCATCTTCTCTTCTCTCCCTTCTTCCTGGGTACGTGCTAATCTCCATAGCCTACTCTGTGTTAACCTTGGGGAGCTTTCCGGCCAGTGTCGATTACCACCGTTGTCGGGCCGTAATTGCTTTCAAGTCAGTGGTCTCCTACCACGGCACAGCCTTGAAATCAGTTTTTTCCTTGCCATTGCAATTGTCAGTTTCTACATACCTAATTTGCAATCTATTCACCATTGATAATTTGGAATGCAATCTGAAAAGGGTAGAATTTCTGCATCATATAATACTGCATATTGATGAGCAAACCAAGTGGTCTGAATTACTTGTATAATGTATTGTTATAAAAGATAGATCCAAGATGCAAAGTAAGGAAACAATGAATTGCATATATGTTGTAATAATTACAATCATTCTTGTAGAACCAGCTTGGGCCTTGGAGCGTTAGAGGCTAAATTGTTGAATTTCAGGCAAGAACACAGGGTTTAATTTTCATCTGGCTCACCTTTGGGATTAATTTTTCCTTACTTCCCAAAGGATGGGACTTTCATCTTCCCTCTTAAGAAAAAGGTACAACCACTCCCTTTCAAGAATAATAAACACACAATTATACTCCGAACACCATCACTCACATGTCAGTTCAACACAACTTGCAATGCAACAAGTTTAGTCGATAGAGCTTAGTCGCGAGCAACTACAACAAGTTGTTTGCCAACATTGCGGCCAGAGTAAAGGCCAATTAAGGCTGAAGGAGCGCTCTCTAAACCTTCAGCAACGTCTTGAACATAAGAAATCTTACTGTAGGCGTGTTTTTATTTAGGCGAGGTAATTTGTGAGATGTAGTTGGCAGTAGGAGGATTAGAGTGCCGAGAGTTTTATGAGCAGATTAGTAAGGTTTCGTTTATTATGAGGGAGATTAGGGATGATATATAGTGTAGGTTTAGGTAGTTGGGTTTCAATAGGTTTTTAAAAGATATTAGATTTCTAAAAGATTTTTATTAAAAAAGATTTTAGAAAAGAGTTAGATAAAAGATATTTATAAAAACTTTGGGAAAAGATTATATTTATAAAAGATATTTTTATTAACAAAACTAATTAATATAATTAATTAATTCTATTAATTAAATTGGGCTAGAAAATGGATGTTATAAAATGGGCTTTCATAAAATCTATTTTTAAAAGGTTTTTGAAGATGGGCCTTAAAAAAGTTATTTTAAAACGTTTTAGAAAGTGGGTTTAGTAAAACTAGTTATAAAAAAGGTTTTCTTAAATGTGTTAATAAAAGAGTTATAAAAAGGTTTTGGGCTTAAAATTTTTTATCTTAGACTCTTTCTTTATTCTTTCCTCGATCCGGACCAATTAGAGCGGGGTATTGGTCATCATAGGGTACTAAATGGGGAGACACGATTATGTGTCTACAGAAGCCCCCACTTTGACTGAGGTTCAGGAAACCGAAAGTCAAGTATACGGTGTCGGGACGGAGAACGATTCTAAATGCTCTGCAGTTTAGAATTGATCTATATACGTCGGTCTCTGCAAAACAAAGTTAGTATGCAGGACAATAACTACAAGCAATCTGATTACCTGTAGGGAAAGATGTCAGCAGATAGGTGCAAACAACTCAGATAGGCACATAATGATGCAATAATGCAAACTTAGACTATCTAAGGATGCATGATACGCTATGCAAGGATTAAGGTTATGCAAAGCTAAGGGATGACACGTCATGCAAGGTCAGGGTTATGCAAGATTAGAATGTATGTAATGCAATGCAAGGTCAGGATTTTGCAAGGCTGCAATGCAAGGTCAGGATTTTGCAAGGCTAGAGGGTGTGGATATTTAGAATGACATGAATAGAATGATTTTCAAAAATCGTTTTTAGTAAATAATCGGGGTCCGTAAACGAGGTCCGCGGATTACAACTTTTCGGGAGTTTGATTTGAATCGGAGGAACCACTACACATAGGAAGCCCCCTCTTTGGGTGAGCTTACCTGAATTAGGCTTGAGCCTTGATTAAAATGTACTTGGTCTGATATTGAAATGTAGTTGATCTGCCTTGAACGTTGAAAGTTGTCACTGGGGATTCTTCTTTGGGAAGATGATTAGGCAAAGTCAAATATCGCCAGAAACCATGGAATTGTCGGAGAGTCCTTTAGGGAAAAGGAGAGCTTGGATTGAAAAATAAAAGGTTTAAATTTATGACTCAAATGCATATAGGTGGGAAAAAGGCTTTGACGAGACTAGGTTCAGACTCGAGTCTATGTCGGGATCTAGAAAGAGATTATGCTCCTACATTCTAGAAAGTCAAATCATTAGACCATGACTAATTTTATTTTATTAACGCGGTCGGACCTCGAGATAAGGATTCCTACGTATCCTTGCGGAATCAGACCATTCGTAGTTCAGGATTTGATTTTTTTTTTTTTATTTTTTTTTTGTGCCCTAACTTTTGTCTAGGTTGCCCTTTCGGGTTTTCAACGTAGCGGGCTTGGACATACCTTGGAGAAGGAGTCAGGATTTGATGAAAGGATTATGAATTTGGATTATATGGATTAAAGGTTTGATGAATCGAAGGGATTTGAATGAGGGGTAGAACTTGTGTGCAAGCCCCCTAACTTGACTTTTATTTGCCTTTGGCTCTTTCTTTTTGAATCTTTTCTTTTTGTCTTGTGCGTTTTTGTTTTTTTTTTTTTTTCGCACTTTGAATTTTTTCACTATTTTATTTTGCCTGGCATTGATTTTTTTGTAGTAAGGCTTGCACACAAGTTTGGTTTAGGGTATTGGAAGGCTAATGTAAGGATTAGGAAATAACTCATAATCCAAAGTATGTCCATTTTTTTTCTCTTTCTCTTTTATTTTTCAGATCTCTTTTATTATTATTATTATTAGTCAAGTTCATTAGGTGATTCAAGTTCCATCATTGAATTAGAAGCATAAATAAAATGATGGAAGGCCAATGAAAATGAAAATGAAATTCTTTTATTAATCAGAAATAAATAGAACAAGGCTTATTAAAAATAAAACCTAAATGCCATAGACACGACAAGAAAGGAAATGAAGGAGCTAGGGGAGGGACTCTCCGACTCAACCTAGAAAACTAGCGTTAAATGACTAAGCCCCGACGTTATTTAGGTCTTTGTCCAAGGGGTTCTTTGCTATTGCTTGACTTTTCTTTGCGGGCGGAATTGGCAATCTACCGTCTTCAACCATATCCTGCAGGTGATTCTTTAAGGTCCAACACGCAGATGTTGGGTGTCCATTCCCTTGGTAGTACTTGCAGTAGGCATTTGGATCCCACCTCTTGGATCTATTTTTGGGAGCATGATCTGGAGTAGGGCCAATAGGCTGAAGTGCTCCCTTTGCATGAAGTCTAGTGAAGGCTTCTTCTAAGGGCATGCCTAGTGGTGTGAATGTTCTTTGAGGCTTTTGATAACCTCTCTTTTCAGTAGCTATGGCATTGACCTCATTGCTATTGGAATTATAAGGGTTATTGTTACTCTTCTTGAAAGAGTTGTTGTTGTTGTTGGAAGCCTTATTCTTGTTGGCTTGTATCTCCTCCTCAATCAGCAGGCCTACCTTATAGAGTTTCGTGAAATACTCTATGGGTTGGAACTTGATATGATCCCCATACTTTGGCTGCAGGTTACGGATAACCCGTCGGACTTGATCCTCCTGAGATAGCCTGTTAATCATTTGTGCAACTTTATCCCTCCATCTGTTAAGGAAGGTGACGAAGTCTTCGTTAGAGTTCTGCTTAGTTAATTCCAACTCACGAAGGCCAATGGGAAGCTGAGTATTGATGTGTCCAAGTTATCCGCCAATCTTAGGCGGATTTCGGGTCGTTTTGGTGTCGGTTCGAGCTTAGTTTCGGGATTTAGGAGAGTTTTGATGTTAGGAGGTGTTGTCGGAGGATGTTGTGTTTTGAGGAGTCTAGGGAACGGTTTGCATGGTGGCGTAGTCGAGGGCCGATCTTGGTCCTCCGATCACTTTTGTGCCCGGGGTCCTTGTCCTTGGTTCCTTTATGGCGCATCTTCCGAGGCTTCTGAGCTTTGTTCGAGTTCCGAGTCCGAGTTCCGAGGTCCGTGGTTCAAGCTTTTTGGTTTGCTCATCGTCCGAGGATCGTCTTCATTATGGTTCTGCAGCTTCATGGCTTACTCAAAAGCCAAGTTCTCCTCTTTTTCTTCTGTTTTGGCGGCTTTGAGGCAGACTCAACGTCGCGACCCGTGATCAGTGTCGCGAGTCGCGACCTGCCCATGCTCGCGAGTCGCGAGGGTTGTCGCGAGTCGCGACCCCTGTGTCGGCTGCTTCTTTTGTTTTTTTTTCCTCCCTTGGGGGTTACGTTATTATGTTTTTAGTTTTAGTTTTTAGAGAGAGCAACTAGAGAGAGAAAAAAAGTAGATTTCTTTCTAGGGTTTCTTCCTCTCTTCTTTTGTAGAATTGTAATGAATCCTATGGCTTGTCTAGCTTAAACATCTATCTTGGATTTGGTTGTTGAAGCTCTAATCTACTTGTGAGAAGTTCTTATCCTCTACTTTCTCTATGATCATTGTGATGCTTCTTGTATTTAATTTCATGATGTTTGCATAATCTTTGCTAGGAACGTTACTAGTATTGTTGTGTGATTCATCTAATGCTAATTCTAGGTGCATAATCGGATTGTTGTGTTCCTAGCTCCATGTAGCATACTAGGTGTTTGATTAAATCTTCGAACATTAATCTTTTGCACTTAGAGAAGCATTGCTTATTATTTGAATGTTATTGCTTTGATAACATTAGTAATCCTATCGTGTTCCTCGACCTTAATGCTACTTTGGTTTGGACTTAAGTGCGATTCATTTGAGTTAAGGCATAGTAAGGGCGGTTCAAACCACGCGGATCGTGTGTTTAGCCACGATCTAGGAGGATAGAAGTCTAGACTTCTCGGTAGGTGATCATAGGAAGTGTCTGGGGTTAAGATTTCGTGATCACAAACTAGGTTAGGGTGGATGCTAATCGAGTCCAAGACCTTTTTAGATTGTAATCTCTTCATATTTTAATATCGTGCTTAGTTTAGCTTGCTTGTATTGTTCCAAAACCCCCCAATTCCGTTACTTTGGCCTTAGCACATACTAGGGTCCTTAATTCACTAAGTTCCGATCAAGTTCCATTGTTCCCTGTGGATACGATCCCTACTTCCATTATACTTGCTTAGTATGCATGAGAGTAGGTTAATTATATTTGGTTAGGAGTACACGGCAAACGCCTACCAAATTTTAGCGCCGTTGCCGGGGAACAAGGCGATACTTGTTTGTAATTAGTGTAGTTTCGTCATTTTGATTGTATTGCTTGCATTGTGGTTTATGGTTGTTACTCGTGCTACTAACCAAGAGCCTTTGCAGTACGATCGAGATCTAGATTTAACTCTTTTCAGGTTAAGAAGAGAATTGCGTGAAGGCTTTAGAGAGCTCCCTTTTTCGCTTGAATTTGAAGAAGAGATGCCTCCTAGAGTTGAGCACCGCACTTTAAAGGAGCTCACTGCTCCTAACCTTGACCAACAGCCTTTGTGTATCACATTTCCGGAACCGAAAGCGGGGGACACATTTGAGCTAAAGTCGGGGTTGATACATTTGCTTCCCTCATTCCATAGGCTAAATGGTGAAGATCCAAATAAACATTTGTCAGAGTTTCATGTGGTATGCAGCAGCATGAAACCAAGTGGAGTTTCAGAAGACATAATCAAGCTTAAAGCCTTCCCTTTTTCATTAAAAGATGCAGCAAAGGACTGGATGTACTACCTTCCGGCCGGCAGCATCACCACTTGGGCACAATTGAAAAAGAGCTTTCTCGAGAAATACTTTCCCACTTATAAATCATCTACATTGAAGAAGGAGATAAGTAACATTGAGCAACGGGGTGATGAGTCTTTTTATGAGTATTGGGAGAGGTTTAAGAAGTTATGTGCTAGCTGTTCATACCACGGTTATTCAGAGGAAGATTTGGTGCTATACTTCTATAATGGCCTGTGTGATGAGGATGCTAGGATGGTCAATGCAGCAAGTGGTGGCTCCATTGTGAATAAAACTGCACTCGCTGCTAAGGAACTGTTAAAGGAGCTTGCTGAAAGCTCGAGGCAGTTTGGTAGAAGGTCTGGAACTCGACGTGTGGTCGCCGAGGGTTCTAGTTCTTCTAAGTTGGAAGATCAGGTGCAAGCTCTCACATCGATGATGCGAGAATTCATAGTGAAAGAGAAAACTCACCAAGTGAAGGCTTGTGGCATTTGCTCTTCAAATCATCCAACTGATTTTTGCCCTCATCTACAAGAAGAATCGAGTGAAGAAGTTCAGGCGGCCGGTTTTCAGGGCCAAGGTTTCCAAAAAAGATATGATCCATATTCTGGCACCTACAATCCGGGATGGCGAGATCATCCTAATTTGAGGTACGGGAATTCATCAGGGAACCAAGGCGGCCGCCACGACGGTATAACCGCCCACCACCTCCTTACTCGAGGCCACCGGAGCAAGGAGCTCCGCATTTTCGGCCGCAAGGCCAATCACGAGGACCGAGTACCAGCATGTCTACGAGAGGATATGATTAATGCTTTAACTAAAAATGTTACTAACATGCGGGGAAATATGGTTCGGTTTCGGGGAGGAGACCCGTTCGAGCATAAAGAATCTGGAAAAGCAAATGAGTCAGGTCTCGGGAGCTGTGGGTCGATTAGAGGCTCGTGATTCGGGTAAGCTACCGTCTCAAACGGAGGTTAATCCGAGACAAAATGCAAGTGCCATAACACTAAGAAGTGGAAGAGAACTAAAGGGCAATGATAAAGAGACCGCTAAAGACAAAGAGGTAGAGGAAGAGGTTGTTGTTTATGAATCGGTGCCTGATGCCGAGCCATTGTCATCTACATCGGATGAGCAATCTAAGCAACCACCACCTCCACCACCTTATGAGCCGGTTCCACCATTTCCAGAAGCACTGAAAGACACTCGAAGAAAGGAGTGCGATAAAGACATTTACGAAACCTTTCGTAAATGTGAGGTAAACATTCCCCTTTTAGATGCTTTAAAACAAATTCCTAGGTATGCAAAGTTTCTTAAAGAAATGTGCACTACCAAAAGAAAACAAAGATTAAGGGGAGCTCAAAAGGTTAAGGTTAGCGAACATGTGTCTGCCATGTTTCAAAAGAAACTTCCTCCAAAATGCAGTGATCCAGGCATGTTTGCTATACCTTGTGTGATTGGGGACACCACGTTTCCAAGGGCTATGCTAGATTTATGGGCTTCTATAAATGTAATTCGGCCTTATTCTTTGTACGAGTCCTTAAAGCTAGGTGCCTTACATGAAACAGGTGTTGTGATTCAGTTAGCTGACCGTTCTAATGCTTATCCTAAGGGAATAGTGGATGACGTGTTAGTTAAGGTTGATAAGCTGATTTTTCCTGCCGATTTTTATGTCCTAGATATGGAGCACGATAAACATGCGACCCCTATTTTGTTAGGACGACCAGTTTTAAAAACTGCTAGGACTAAAATTGATGTGCATAGTGGATCTCTTACTATGGAGTTTGATGGAGATACAGTAGAGTTCAACATTTATGATTCCATGAAATTTCCGAGTGATGATCATTCATGTTATTCTATAGATGTGATTGACTCTTTTTCGCAGGACGTGTTTGAAATTGATGGTAAAGATGAATTGCAGGTGGCTCTTGAGCATAATTTGAAAGATGATGAAATTGAATATGTTTTAAGCGCTAATTTGCAGGAAATAGTGCAGGTTTTGGAAGATCAAGACAAGCTTTCGACGGTCCCTTTTCATTTTGGACCCGTCCCACTCACCATTCCTAGAGAGAAGTTGTTACCATCTTTTTTGCGAGGCCCCAAAAGTGGAATTGAAGCCACTTCCCGATGATTTGAAGTATGTGTTCCTTGGAGAAGGAGAAACATTACCAGTGATCATCTCAAGTCAGCTCACCCAGGAGCAAGAAGGAAGACTTATTGAAGTTCTTAAGGAGCATAGAGAAGCAATTCGATGGACGATTGCCGACATCAAAGGCATAAGTATTACCACATGCATGCATAGGATTTTGGTGGAA
Organism: Beta corolliflora; assembly: GCA_947648045.1. Classification (NCBI taxonomy): domain Eukaryota; kingdom Viridiplantae; phylum Streptophyta; class Magnoliopsida; order Caryophyllales; family Amaranthaceae; genus Beta; species Beta corolliflora. The sequence goes on from CANSZD010001782.1 coordinate 132,067, forward strand.
GATGACGCGAAACCCATGAGGCAACCACAACGCCGGTTAAACCCACCTATGATGGAGGTAGTGAAAGCAGAATTTCTGAAATTACTCCAAGCAGGTATGATTTACCCTATTTCTGATAGCAAATGGGTTAGTGCTACCCAAGTTGTGTCTAAGAAGACGGGTGTAACTGTTGTGGAAAACCAAAATGGTGAGTTGATTCCTAAACGTATCCAAAATGGATGGCGTGTGTGCATTGATTATCGTAAATTGAATGCTGTGACTAGGAAAGACCACTTTCCTTTGCCATTTATTGATCAAATGCTTGAAAGACTTGCTAGTCATGCCTTCTATTGCTTCTTAGATGGTTATTCAGGGTACTTCCAGGTGGCTATTGCGCCAGAGGATCAAGAGAAAACCACATTTACGTGTCCTTTTGGCACGTTTGCATATAGGCGCATGCCTTTTGGGTTATGCAATGCCCCTGCCACTTTTCAGAGATGTATGATGAGTGTATTCTCTGAATATGTCGAAAAGTTTGTTGAAGTTTTTATGGATGATTTCACTATACATGGGGATTCTTTTGACAGTTGCTTGCAACACTTAGTTTTTGTGCTTAAAAGATGTATAGATTCTAACCTTGTGTTGAATTCCGAGAAGTGCCATTTTATGGTGCGAAAAGGGATTGTTTTAGGCCATGTGGTTTCCGAAAAAGGACTCGAGGTAGATAAAGCTAAGGTAGACACTATTCAATCTTTGCCTTATCCTACTAATGTTCGGGAAATACGTTCTTTTCTTGGCCATGCAGGTTTTTATCGCAGGTTCATCAAGGACTTTTCGAAGATTTCATCTCCCTTATGTAAGTTGTTGCAAAAGGATGTGGATTTTTCTTTTGACGAACATTGCAAGAGTGCTTTTGAAACCTTGAAAGAAAGACTCGTCTCGGCTCCAATTATACAACCACCTGATTGGTCTCTTCCCTTTGAGATCATGTGCGATGCAAGTGACTACGCCGTCGGAGCGGTGTTAGGTCAAAGGGTGGGGAGAGCACCTCATGCTATCTATTATGCTTCCATGACAAGAAATGAGGCTCAGTGTAACTATTCTACTACTGAAAAAGAATTGTTAGCTGTAGTATTTTCTTTGGAAAAATTTAGATCTTATTTGCTTGGAACAAAAGTTATTGTATATACTGACCATGCAGCTCTTCGTCATTTAATGACGAAAAAAGAAGCCAAGCCAAGATTGATCAGGTGGATTCTACTTTTGAGCGAGTTTAATTTGGAGGTGAAAGACAAAAAGGGGACCGAGAATTTAGTAGCGGATCATTTGAGTAGATTGGTGTCTTCTTATGATTTAGAGAAGAATGTTGAAAAACCGTGGAAAGAACCAATTCGAGAAGAATTCCCGGATGAACATTTGTTCACCCTTAAGGAGTTTAGTCCATGGTATGCTAACATTGTGAATTTCCTTGTCTCTAACAAATTTCCTCCTCATTTTTCAAAAGCACAAAAAGACAAATTACGAAGCGATGCAAAGCATTATGTATGGGACGATCCATATTTGTGGAAACATTGTGCGGATCAAGTGATTAGAAGGTGCATTCCCGATAACGAGGTAATATCGATTCTCACCTTTTGTCATTCTCATGCATATGGAGGTCATTTTGGAGCAAGGAGAACTGCTCGAAAGGTATTAGATTCTGGTTTTTATTGGCCTAGTTTGAATAGAGATGCATTCCATTTCTGTAAGTCGTGCGATAATTGTCAAAGAGTCGAGAATATTTCCCAAAGAAATGAAATGCCACAAAACTCGATCTTGTATTGTGAAATATTCTATGTTTGGGGCATTGATTTTATGGGGCCATTTCCTAACTCTTTTGGTTTCATGTACATTCTTTTAGCAGTGGATTATGTATCAAAATGGGTGGAGGCTAAGGCCACTCGTACTGACGATGCTAAGGTGGTTGCAGATTTTGTGAAATCTCACATATTTTGCAGGTTTGGAATTCCAAGGGCATTGATTAGTGACAAGGGAACTCATTTTTGCAATCGAACCACAGGTGCGCTGCTGAAAAAGTATCATGTGACTCACAAGACCTCCACGGCCTACCATCCACAAACAAATGGCCAAGCGGAGGTGTCCAATCACGAGATCAAATCAATCTTGGAGAAAACGGTGAATCCAAGTAGGAAGGATTGGAGCTTGCGATTGGAGGATGCACTATGGGCATGTAGGACGGCTTATAAAACCCCCATTGGTATGTCACCATACCGATTGGTGTTTGGAAAGCCGTGTCACCTTCCAGTGGAGCTTGAGCACAAAGCATATTGGGCCATTAGAAACTTCAACATGGCCTTGGATGAAGTTGGATTGCATCAGAAACTACAGTTGCAAGAATTGGAGGAGATAAGGAACGAGTCCTATGAAAACGCAGCAATTTACAAAGCAAAGACTAAGGCATGGCATGACAAGGTAATAATAAGAAAAGAGTTCGTAGTGGGCCAAAAGGTCCTCTTGTTTCAGTCCCGCCTACGTCTTTTTCCAGGAAAAATGCGTTATAGGTGGATCGGGCCATTTATTGTCGTGAAAGTGTTTCCACATGGAGCCGTGGAAATCCAAAGTGAAGCCACCTCCAAGATTTTAAAGGTAAATGGGCAGCGGCTTAAGCCGTACTTTGAAGGATTCAAGCAGGTTGGGGCCGAGGATGTTCCTCTCGGTGACCCGGACTATGGTTAGACCTTATAGTTGTAAGTCGTGTCGACGACGGTAAATAAACGAGCTTGTTGTATATAGTGTATAAAGTTAGTTTTCTTTTGATTTTTGGAAGATATTATGCTTGTGGTTGATTATTTTGCAGGGAATAGAAGGAAAGTTCGTGACTTGTGAAGTTGTGTGTAAAAATGTTGATGAGTGAGTATCAAAAGTCGAGAGTTGTTTCGCATTTGAAATCAAAGCAAATCAAGCGCAAGGAATGCAAGCAAAAGTGAAGAAAAATGAGAGTGATAGGTGGACAAGAGTGAAGAGGGAGGTTGGAGCCAAAAACATGTAGGTCGCGACTCGCGATTAATGTCGCGACTCGCGAAATCATCAGGTCGCGACTCGCGACACTGATGGCGACTCGCGAAGGCGGCTCTGACTTTTCTTAAAAAAAAACGCGAAGTCAAGTTTTTTTTCTTTCTCTCATCCTTTTCACTCGACGACCCTCGCGACCCCTCCTCTCTTTCTCTCAAAATCTCTCAAGCATCCTCCTCTCATCTCCCACTCTCAAATCTTCACAACCACTTCTCAATCTATTCTCTAATCCTCTCCTTTTCACTTCTCTACACAAATCCCCTACTTTCTTCTCTCCTTCCCACCATAATCTTCCCACAATTTCTGAAAATCGTCCAATTCTACCAAACCCTAGAATTTGGGGTTTTTTGATTTGAAGCAACACCATCCAAATTGAAGCTTGGAGGATCATTCTACATGCTTAGGGGAGCTATTCACGAGTTCTACTCACCCTACATAACACTACTTCACTTCCATTTCGATATAACCCACTCTTTCCTACTTCTCTTAAATTTTGCTTGAAATATCTTGTTCTTGCTTAATTGTAGAGTTGTAGCTTGTTTGTAGTTGTTGATTGAAGTTGTTGGGTTGTGTGGTGTTGTTGTTGTGATTATTGAACTCAATTGGGAATTGGTGGTTGGTTATTGTTGTGTGGAGGGTGTTTGGAGTGTAAGAGTGCTCTTATTTGTGTCCTTGTGTCAAACCCTTGCTGTTGTTAGTTCTTATCAGTTGAAAAAGAAAAAGAAAAAAACCCAAAAACACCAACAAATGAGCAAGAGAAGCCGAACCGAACCCGTCCCCCAAATTAACTCCCGTGGCCTTAAGAAGCTAAGTGACCAAGCTAAAAGGCGATGGGACCGCCTTGACAGACCGGGGAGGGTGATACAAGAAATTAAGTTTGCGGATTACCCTACCCTTGAAAAATTGGGGTTGACTAGCTCGGTTGAGTTTCTTCTCAATAAGGTTGGCCTCCAAAACTTTCTATGGAAGAGGGCCCGAACTTATGAGCGGTACACCCTCGAGTTCCTTTCGACCCTCCAAAAACATCTTTGAAACCGAGGATGAATCGAATGCATCACTTTCTCCCTCAATGACAACCAATACAAAATGAATTTCCTTGAGATAGAGAGTGCTTTTGCTTGGGACTTCATGGTTGAGGATGACTTTCTAGAGGCGAGAACTATAATCCTACTGTGTTTTGGTACAAGATCATTGGTGGTAGTAAGTGGCATAGCCCTTGCAAGAGTAGCGCCATCCCCCACCCCGCCTTGCGCTACGTGCACCGTCTTTTGTCTATGACGGTCTTTTGTGCTGGAGAGCCCACTAATATACCGGAGTTTGACCTTAAATGTCTTTGGGCCATGATGTCCTGATTGGGTGAAAATTTGGGTGGAGAGGTGCTTAGCTCAGTCGGCTGAAGGGAAGACCTCGGGGAAGTTGAGTATGGGGGGTATGATTAGCCTTTTAGCCTCCCAACTAGGTGTCCAGTGCCCGTGGATAAGAAGGGCAACCCCACATTGACCCCCTTTAGGGACGGCTAGTGCTCGATATTCCCGTGATTCTAACTTGCTATGATACCATTGCCTTGAGGAGTATTACCATGCTTCATTTCAAAACCATAGGCGATGAGACGATGTATGTGTGGCTCTTTGGGGCAAGAAATGTCAGATATATGGCTTTACCGCAGGAGCGGGTGGCCATTACCGAGCAGACCACACATGAGGAGCTCTTCCTTCCCCCGGACGAGAGGTATGCCCGGGGGGTGGCTGATGAATTAGGTCAGAGGGACCCTGAAGAGGTCCAGGCTCAGCCTCAGCCTCAGCCAGAGCCTCAGCCACAGCAGTTCTAATACCAGCAGTTTCAGCAGTACCAGCAGGAGCATGGTTACCTCCCTCACGCCTAGTTTCAGGCTCAGGTAACTGAGCAACTATCCAGTGTCAGAGGCGATTTGGGAGAGATGCAGGATAGGATGTATGGGATGGAGGACCAGATATATTCAGTTGGTTCCATGGTTTCGGCCATGAACAACTTCTTTGTGTCCCGTTTTCCACCCCAGGGACCGGAGAACCAGGACTCATGGTACTCTGATCCCACATCCGAGATTGAGGCGGCGCGCATTATACGCCGCTAGGAGAGAGAGGCCCGTAGGGCAGCCCGCAGGTTTGAGCGCGGGGGCCCCTCGAGCTCTTAGAGTTTTTCCCTTTTCCTTTCCCTCTTATTCGTGTTTGTCCTTTCCACATTGAGGACAATGTGCATAATAAGCGTGGGGGAGAGATTGATTAAATGTGGTGGTATTTTAGCTTGTTTTAGTTTGTTCTGTTTGGTTTGTTTTGTATATATTGTGGTACTTTGATGAAATTTTTTGAAAAATAAAAAAAAAAAGTAACAAAAGAAAAAAGATTCCCGCTGAGTTGAAAACCCGCAAGGGCGGGCGACTCGGGCAAAATTGGGGGCTCGGATAGGTCGAAAACCCGAAAGGGCGACCTATGCAAAAAAAGAGCTAATTGAGCGGGTGAGTTTTGTGAGCCGAAAAAAAAAGAAGAGAGATGAAAAAAAATGAATGAAAATGAGAAGCTAGGATGAAAACCCGGAAGGGCTCCTAGGCAAAATGAGAGAAAAAGAAAAGAGAGAAAAACAAAAAGAAAAATATTTTTGCTTTGATCCTCATTTGTCGGTGTCGGCGTCATAAGGTGGCGGCATTGGAGTCGATGTTTTCGGGCTAGTTTAGGTCCTTGTTTTGTGTCTTTTGAGGGCGGGGTGTGCATCTCTTTTTGGCTCGTTTCTCTTTTGTTGCTTGTGGTATGATTTGGTTGGAGCTCGAAGCTAAGTGTGGGGGAATCCCTCGGGCCTTAGTTTCCTTGCATTTTGGGTAGGTTGGAATCGGGAGGTCATTGTTGATAGTCGTGTTCCGAAACCTTTCGGGATTCGAGATTCATTTGTATAGAAGGATTCTTTTGGGGTAGATTTTGTCGATTGGCTTTTGTGTTTTGTGGATGGCGATTCCGGAGGTTGGCGTGGTATGGCGTATTTTGGTGCTTGGGTGTATCGATTTCTCTTTTTCTTTTACTCGAGGTCGAGTAAGGTTTAAGCGTGGGGGAGTTTGATGTGTCCAAGTTATCCGCCAATCTTAGGCGGATTTCGGGTCGTTTTTGGTGTCGGTTCGAGCTTAGTTTCGGGATTTAGGAGAGTTTTGATGTTAGGAGGTGTTGTCGGAGGATGTTGTGTTTTGAGGAGTCTAGGGAACGGTTTGCATGGTGGCGTAGTCGAGGGCCGATCTTGGTCCTCCGATCACTTTTTGTGCCCCGGGGTCCTTGTCCTTGGTTCCTTTATGGCACATCTTCCGAGGCTTCCGAGCTTTGTTCGAGTTCCGAGTCCGAGTTTCGAGGTCCGTGGTTCAAGCTTCTTGGTTTGCTCATCCTCCGAGGATCGTCTTCATTATGGTTCTGCAGCTTCATGGCTTACTCAAAAGCCAAGTTCTCCTCTTTTTCTTCTGTTTTGGCGGCTTTGAGGCAGACTCAACGTCGCGACCCGCGATCAGTGTCGCGAGTCGCGACCTGCCCATGCTCGCGAGTCTCGAGGGTTGTCGCGAGTCGCGACCCCTGTGTCGGCTGCTTCTTTTGTTTTCTTTTCCTCCCTTGGGGGTTACGTTATTATGTTTTTAGTTTTAGTTTTTAGAGAGAGCAACTAGAGAGAGAAAAAAAGTAGATTTCTTTCTAGGGTTTCTTCCTCTCTTCTTTTGTAGAATTGTAATGAATCCTATGGCTTGTCTAGCTTAAACATCTATCTTGGATTTGGTTGTTGAAGCTCTAATCTACTTGTGAGAAGTTCTTATCCTCTACTTTCTCTATGATCATTGTGATGCTTCTTGTATTTAATTTCATGATGTTTGCATAATCTTTGCTAGGAATGTTACTAGTATTGTTGTGTGATTCATCTAATGCTAATTCTAGGTGCATAATTGGATTGTTGTGTTCCTAGCTCCATGTAGCATATATGTGTTTGATTAAATGCTGAACATTAATCTTTTGCACTTAGAGAAGCATTGCTTATTATTTGAATGTTATTGCTTTGATAACATTAGTAATCCTATCGTGTTCCTCGACCTTAATGCTACTTTGGTTTGGACTTAAGTGCGATTCATTTGAGTTAAGGCATAGTAAGGGCGGTTCAAACCACGCGGATCGTGTGTTTAGCCACGATCTAGGAGGATAGAAGTCTAGACTTCTTGGCAGGTGATCATAGGAAGTGTCTGGGGTTAAGATTTCGTGATCACAAACTAGGTTAGGGTGGATGCTAATCGAGTCCAAGACCTTTTTAGATTGTAATCTCTTCATATTTTAATACTGTGCTTAGTTTAGCTTGCTTGTATTGTTCCAAAACCCCCCAATTCGGTTACTTTGGCCTTAGCACATACTAGGGTCCTTAATTCACTAAGTTCCGATCAAGTTCCATTGTTCCCTGTGGATACGATCCCTACTTCCATTATACTTGCTTAGTATGCATGAGAGTAGGTTAATTATATTTGGTTAGGAGTACACGGCAAACGCCTACCAAGTATTGTAGATGTATTGTTTGTGGAACTCTTCTCTGATGTAGTCCCAGTCATTCAGCTTGGCTTTGTTCAGTGACCTGAACCACTTGGATGGATGTGCATCCAATGTTAAAGGAAAGACATAAGCAAGCAGGTCCTTGCTCATGCCCTTGAGAGCCATAGAGATGGAGAACGCTCTCAAGTGGTCATCTGGGTCTTCGACCCCCTTGAATTTTGGGAGGTCACCCAATGTTACCTTTTTAGGCAGTTTGTCCCTCAGGTCAGGATCAATGATGTCATGGCCATGAGCCTGACCTTCGTGCGCAGGAATTGACTGGATCAATTGCTCGAGTTTTTCAAATCTCAATTCTGTGTTGGTCTTGAATGGTGGTGGAGTGTCGCCTTGCTCGTCTTCTTCAGTTAGCTTCTCCCTTAGTACCTTAATCTCTTTGTCTTGTTCCTCAAGACGAGAGTTCATCAGTGTGAGTTGAGCCATAATGGCACTAAGCTGTTCATTAGTGTCTCCCATTTCAGATGATGATTTAGAAGAGTCGGAGGATTCGTCTGAAAAAGTTAGGATGCGCTTGACGAGCCTGGGAGTAGGTCGACCTTGTTGCCTCTCTGTTGGACGTTCCCAAGTTATAATATCACGATCCGTCCTGAGCAGAAATAGAATGGACCTCGTAAATTTTTGGAAATGACGCTTTCGAAATGAGAAATGGAAAATGGAAGTGGAAATGGAGACGAGAATGAGAATGGGAAATGAAAATGAAAAATGATTTTGAAATGAAAATGGAAATAGTTATGGGTTTTGGACTAGTATGGACTTAACCATGATGGAGACATGCCTTAACTATATGCAAATGCAGACATGGACTGGACCGGACTCCACGATTGGGTTTAGGAGAGACTGGACTTTGAACTTACGGGTGAGCAAGTAGGCTAGACTTTTAGGAAGACTGGACAATAAGGGAGACTAGACTCTCAACTTAAGGCACGCAGGCTAGGCAACTAGACTTTGAACTTACGGGTGAGCAAGCAGGCTAGACAACTAGACTTCGAAACTTACATTAAACTAATCAGGCGAGACTCAAAAATTGCCTATGTGGACTTATGGAATGCTAGACTTTGAACTTACGGGTGAGCAAGTAGGCTAGAAATTAAGGAAGGATGGACAATAACAGAGACCAAACTCTTAACTTAAGGCAAGCAGGCTAGGCAACTAGACTTTAAACTTACGGGTGAGCAAGCAGGCTAGACAACTAGAATTCGAAACTTACATTAAACTAAGCAGGCTAGACTCAAAAATTGCCTTTGGACTTAAGGAATGCTAGACCTTGAACTTACGGGTGAGCAAGAAGGCTAGACTTTAAGGGATGAACTTTTATAGTCCTAAGACTGGATTTTTATAGTCCGAAGACTAACTAGGGCTTACATGGAGATGCAAACTAGACCTAGGATATGAATTGACATATAGGTTTGACTTAGACTGGGAGATGCACATGGGCTTGACATTGGAGATGGACTAGGATTGGACTTCGAATGGAATAGACTGGGATTAGACTTGGACTGGGCTTGACATAGGCAAGGGTTCACATAGAATGCAAATGGGCCTAGCTTTGAGCTGAACTAGACTTATATAGGCCTAAGATGGACTCTAATGCTAGCGGGCCTAATATGAATGCATGGACTCAATTTAGAAGGACCTAATATGAATGCAAAATGGACTCTAATGCATATGGGCCTAGAATGAATGCAAAATGGATTGGATTTGGTTGATTGGATTGGATAGAAGGTATTTAGAATTTTTGAAATTCGTTTTTGATAGGAACCCCTTGTTTTTATCTTTATTAGGAAAAGATGATGGATTAATTTTGAAAATATATCTTTGAATGTCATGTATGATGGTGTTTAGTAAGTGCTTTTCGAAAAAGAGTAGAATAGAATATGGTGTAGGATTGATTTTGAAAAATGTAAATTTATTGAAATTGGTGAATATGGTGAGATAGGATTCATAAGGAAGATTATTTGAACAGCAGGGAGAAAATGGGAAGAGGTACACATGCATGACAACTCTAACTCTACTATGACCAGTTTTCCTTAGATGCACTTTTTAGGACAAACTTGACTCTTTTTTTGAATTCGGTGAGACCTCTAGTTAGACCATGCGAATGCAGACTGACTGAAAATAAGATCGACCACCACGACAAATACATCAAACAAAAGCATGCGATGCACGGGGCTCGCGTGCCACTCGGCCTGCTTGCGCGCGACACACAGTCGTGCGTCTGGCGCGGGAGTGGTGAAGTTTTTCGGGGATTTAGGCGAAGTTTTGGTCGATTGATGATTTTGTTTAGACGCGATTTTTAGAAACAACGCATAATAATGACAAATTGACAAGATAATAATTGGCAAGAATTGCTATCACAGGCAAATGTCATATAACATGGATGCAAAAGTTCCCACCTAAAGTCCAGTTCTATGTTTGAAACTATTGGTCAGGTTTAGGTTCAGTCTGAAAAGGGTCCATGACTAAGAGATTGATCCCACGCTTCGTACCCCTGCTTAAAGAGGTGGCCACGTGTAAGACGCACTCCAGTCTCAAGTCAGGAACAAGAGAACAATGCCATGGTTGGGTAGGTTTGCTTATAACTAAGATCCAACACTATCGCTCAGGAAGCTTTTTGGAAGGACAAAGTGCAAACCCCCCGGGGGTGACCTCATACATAGAACATGTGCTAACGAGGCAAGGTAGATTGTCCTTATGGTGGCTGAACAATGGCCATGCATATGCAAAACAGTATATTATTCAAAGGCATAAAAGGAAAATGAATCGTATTTTTCAAGTTTCACCCACTCATTTAAAAAAAATTAATTTTTTAAAATCCTCACCAGTGAAGTCGCCAAATTTTAGGCGTGTTTTTATTTAGGCGAGGTAATTTGTGATATGTAGTTGACAGTAGGAGGATTAAAGTGCCGAGAGTTTTATGAGTAGATTAGTAAGGTTCCGTTTATTATGAGGGAGATTAGGGATGATATATAGTGTAGGCTTAGGTAGTTGGGTTTCAATATGTTTTTAAAAGATATTAGATTTCTAAAAGATTTTTAATAAAAAATATTTTAGAAAAGATTTCTAAAAGATTTTTAATAAAAAGATATGTAAAAACACTTTGGGAAAAGATTATCTTTATAAAAGATATTTTTATTAACAAAACTAATTAATATAATTAATTAATTCTATTAATTAAATTGGGCTAGAAAATGGATGTTATAAAATGGGCTTTCATAAAATCTATTTTTAAAAGGTTTTTGAAGATGGGTCTTAAAAAAGTTATTTTAAAACGTTTTAGAAAGTGGGTTTAGTAAGACTAGTTATAAAAAAGGTTTTCGGAAATGTGTAAATAAAAGAGTTATAAAAAGGGTTTTGGGCTTAAAACATTTTATCTTAGACTCGTTCTTTATTCTTTGCTCGATCCGGACCAATTAGAGCGGGGTATTGGTCATCATAGGGTACTAAATCGGGAGACACGATTATGTGTCTACACTTACCCTCTTTGATATTTGGTAATAAACTTAACTTAACTATTTTTTTGGACCCGAGCTGAGTGTGTGTAACGGTTGTGGAAGACTGTAACGTTTTGAACGTTATAGTATTTATGCCAATCCCTTGATATCCTCCTCTCATTACTCACTTCCGTTTTTGGTCTTTTTTCCTCCTATAAAATCAGTGCCTCACAGATCAGTTGAGATACACACAAAAATCATTCTCTTCTCCATCTTCTCTTCTCTCCCTTCTTCCTGGGTACGTGCTAATCTCCATAGCCTACTCTGTGTTAACGTGGGGGAGCTTTTCGGTCAGTGTCGATTACCACCGTTGTCGGGCCGTAATTGCTTTCAAGTCAATGGTCTCCTACCACGGCACAGCCTTGAAATCAGTTTCTTCCTTGCCATTGCAATTGTCAGTTTCTAACATACCTAATTTGCAATATATTCACCATTGATAATTTGGAATGCAATCTGAAAAGGGTAGAATTTCTGCATCATATAACCGTTAATCTACAAGTCTACTGCATATTGATGAGCAAACCAAGTGATCTGAATTACTTGTATAATGTATTGTTATAAAAGATAGATCCAAGATGCAAAGTAAGGAAACAATGAATTGCATATATGTTGTAATAATTACAATCATTCTTGTAGAACCAGCTTGGGCCTTGGAGCGTTAGAGGCTAAAATTTCAGGCAAGAACACAGGGTTTAATTTTCATCTGGCTCACCTTTGGGATTAATTTTTCCTTACTTCCCAAAGGATGGGCCTTTCATCTTACCTCTTAAGAAAAAGGTACAACCACTCCCTTTCAAGAATAAGAAACACACAATTATGAGGTCCTCGTGGGAGCCCAATGGTTGGTGCTCCCACCTCCCAACCACGAGGTCGGGTGTTCGACTCTCATCACTCCATAATTTGGGGAGTTTGTTTAAATGTTTGCTTGTGGGTATAAATCCCCACTACCCAGCCAATGAGCTGGTGTGCCCTGCAGGCTAGTAGCCTAGCAGGGGTTGGTCTTCGGACCAATTATCTTTCCTGAACAAAATAAAAATAAAAATAAACACACAATTATACTCCGAACACCATCACTCACATGTCAGTTCAACACAACTTGCAATGCAACAAGTTTAGTCGATAGAGCTTAGTCGCGAGCAACTACAACAAGTTGTTTGCCAACATTACGGCCAGAGTAAAGGCCGATTAAGGCTGAAGGAGCGCTCTCTAAACCTTCAGCAACGTCTTCAACATAAGAAATCTTACCCTCCTTGATATTTGGTAGAATCATTTCCAGGTATTTAGGGTAAAGATGATAGTACTCAGGAGCAACAAATCCTTCCATACGAATGCGCTTACAAATTTGTGGTAATGTGGAACAAATTATGAACCCCCTCGGGCTGTTCGAGATTGTACTGTGATATCATTCCACAGATGGCAATTCGGCCTTTGACTCTCATGTTGGACAAAACAGCCTCAAGCATCTTCCCTCCAACGTTTTCGAAATAAATGTCGATGCCCTCTGGGAAATACCTAAGCAGAACAAGATATATGGATGAGCATATTCAATCTACTTTACAAGAAGATCTATTTTGCGAGGTCAGGAAATGAGTGTTAGACAGATAAAATGCCTCTTTATATTACAGAACTTTCAGCTAAGAAAGTGCTTCCCTTTACCTAAATCTTTGTACTAGCATTTCAGGCGTTGATAATTCAATTAGTTTTTTCGCACAAAGTTAGAGAGATATGTCCATATACATGTTTCCACCGCATTGCATAGAATATAGATACTCACCTTCTCAAGGCAGCATCCAAGTCTTCCTCTTCCTTGTAATTGAAGGCTTCATCAAATCCGAATTTGCTTTTCAATAGATCAACCTATCATGCAGGAAATTTGAGAGGACGTGAGCAAAAGATTTCTGATCGTATATAGTTGTGGATGCTTCACGAATCAAGGAAAGCGATTTAGCAAACTGAATACCATCAATTATGCTTTAAAATCAAGAGTTCAACAATTTAGAGTATTAAACTAGTGTTCAAGAAATCTCCACCAATTACACCAAAAACAATCTGTTTTATCAACAAGAACTCTGGATGCCAAGAAAAATAAGATTTAGAAGACACAGAAACACAGAGCAATAAAAGGTAATAAGATTTCCACCTTTTCTTTGCTTCCCGCACTTCCAACAACATAGCAACCAGTCAATTTAGCAAGTTGTCCAACTAGTTGACCAACAGCACCAGACGCTGCAGAGACATAGACACGGTCTCCCTTCTTCGGAGATGCAAGCTCATAGAAACCGCCATAGGCTGTTATGCCAGGCATACCTACAGAATGGTAGAACCCAAATTTATTGGATGATTTAAATTTCTTGAAAAAGGTGCTAGATAGGATGATGAGAGATTTAAAATTTTCAATATCTGAGCAACAACAAACATTCCTTAAGGCCTTCACAAGGTCCCTGTAGTTTCTTGTTCACATTTTGAGACCCAACTTCTGTGAACAATTTCAAATCCTTGAATTTCATGACTACACATTGATGCCCGTCTCCTACCAATCACTGATCGATCCATGGCCAGGGAAACATTGCCCTTGTGTAGGATCTAGTTTGCGCCATCAAGATCCCCCGGCCCCCACCTCACTACCTCAACCAAAGCCTAGGACTTGGATCATTTTACATTGCATTCATGTACTCATCTGCTGGTTTATCTTATATAGGCACAACCATGATTATTTATTTGGCTAAATAGTGTTGGGATACTCCCTAAAAAGTCAGGGTAGTTTCTCTAGCCTTCAACAGAAGTATGCGGATCCAAACATAATTAGAGAAAGGCCAGAGAAACATTGATTTAACCACCTTGGCTGCACCAAAGACATGTCAAAGGACACGAAAATCGCCACAATAGAATTTATGTGACCAACTCTTGGTGACTCCCTCCACATTATACTAGTAAATTCTCCTAATAAGTCAAGTAGAAAATATGTGAAAGAGAGTACGCAAAAATATTAAATCTCACCAACGATCGTTCTTGCCATAGTGCAACTATATATATCTCATCCAATCTCAAATGTATTTGTTAGTTTTTAAACCAAATTGAGTAAACAGTTTCTCAAAAAGAAAAAAATATATAGAAAGAACACAGCAGCTTACCAAGAATCCCTGTATAGTAAGAAAGAGGCACATCTGTATGCTCAATTTTAAAGAACATATCAGGAGATGGCGACGAAATAAGACTATATTCTTCCCATCCAGTCATTCCCCATAAAAGGTCGCCTGCCTTAAAGTTCGGATGCCGGGAATCCACAACTTTCGCCACTCCAAACCCCGTAATAGGCTGCAAATTAAACATGCATCATATCAGTCAATATATCCAGCATTTAATTTCTGTCAACTCAACAAGGCAAATTCTCAAATAAGACGATCTTATTGTTAAACTGTCCCACTATTTATCTTAAAGATATCCCTGTCTTATTAAGTTACTTTTCAAGTGACCTCTTTAAACTAAGACAGTCGTCTTTTTGTAGACCAACTAAATCGACGAACACCAAATTGCATACAAATTGCAACGAACATTACTCTAATAATTAAACAAGCGGAACGGGTAAAAATTAATTATACCGATCCAGGTTGGAAAGTTTCGACATAAGTGGGGCCACGATTCTTGCTCATACGACTCCTCATGTAAGGATCACAGGATAAGTAAAGATTCTTAAGAAGAATCCCAGTAGAATCTTCTGGAACTTTCAGGATTATATTGGAAGTTATGAACTCCATGTCTGATTCTTTTGGAAACCCAACAACGTAGTCTTTGAATATAACCTGCTTGTTGCTCACTTCTTCACTTCCCATTATTAGCTTTCTTTCTCTTCTTCTTTTCAGGTGTTTTTTTTTTTAGGATTATTTTGGGTTTGAACAACGTTCAAGTTTGTGATTTTATAGGAGAGAGAAAAAGTGGGAAGAAATATGCAATGACGATGACTGTGATTGTATCATTGCATATTTGCATTATACTCCCTCCCATGTTTATTAGTTTACCTGTTTCTTTTGCACAAATTTTTAAGAGAAATAATGTTGTGGGACATAGAAAGAAAGAGAAACTATTATTTTATATTAAAGTTGAATGTATGTATGATGGAAAGTTAGTGGTCTCATTCCAAAAATAGAAACAAAAAAAATGGGTGAACTAATAAGCGACATCCCAAAAAGAAATACGGGAGTATTTGCGAGTTTGAATGTCTTTAGCAACGTGGCCAGTTCCCATGAGACATAAGTGGAGTAATTCAAAGTTATGTTATGATTATGATGTCAGATGTGACCTATGCTCATTTTGAGTAATCTCGAAAAAGATAAAAGCCAGGTAGCCAGGTAGGTGTACATTTGGAATTTCATACTCCCCAGTTCCCATTTGTCCTGCAATTTAATACACATTTTGTAAATTTGATACTCACATAATATATTCTTGTTTGGCAACTAATGGATACTCCCAGCTAATTATGCAATATCGTTTTTTTAATAGCTGTAATTTTTTTTTAGGGTGTTTTAAATTAGTTGTACTATATTTAATTTGGCAAAGAAGTTCTCTTCACATGTGATTTGTGTAATATTTTCAAGATACTTTTTTTATACAACTACCCGTAAGATGAGTGCAATGTTATTGGGGTACAACAACTAAAAAGACCAATGAAGTTGCTGATAATCAGATTGTATTAGGTGATATTCCTTCTCTCTAATTATATATTTATATGATTCATTTCCTTTTTTGGAGACAAAGTTTACCAACTTGATTGTATAATTCGACTAATACTTTCTCCGCTTCATAAAGAATGTAAGACTTGTCTTTTTATTAGGTGATTCTTCAATGAATGCAACACTTTTACAAATGGAAATAAATACTTCGAAAGATCCCACCTCCAAACCGGCCTCTCCTAAACTTCTTTCTCTTATTCAATAGCATGAAATAAGACCCAACCTCCAACCCTCTCTTAAAATTCTCATTCCCAAACCAAGTGTTGCATTCTTTATGATTTGGATAAAATATATAGGAAAATGTATGATATTATTATTCATATTGGATTGTGTTACACTTGTCATGACGTATAGTTTTAAAATACTAACTTTTTACATTTTTACCAATTCATATTTAAATTATTAATGGTCAATTATACATATTGAGAAATCTGATGAAACAAGTGGAGCATATAATTAGGGAGGAAGAGAATAGTTGATTGTATTCATTGATTTCGCTAGGTGATTGCACTGAATGTTTAAGTACAAGTGTTTGGTAAATAGTTGATCAATGATAGTACATTAGCAAAAGTAATTGGAAGAATCAGATGGAGGGAAATGAAAAAGGTTACTAAGGGGAGAAGAACCTACAAAAACACCGAAGAAAGCAACCAAAAAAAAAAAATGGAAGTCAATACTGAAAAATTGACCGATTCACCCTAATTTCATAATCCGATACGTACTACCCGACAAACATAATATACTAAAAAGGTATATTTGGACAAAAGAATTTTTTTTAAGGTACTTTTAGATAAAAATATGTTCAAACAAGTAAAATATGGAAAACTTTCTAACTAGTTCTAAATATCACGGTTAGAAAATATTTAAGTCATCATGTATATCAATGATTGAAATTAGTCAATACTAATGGAGGGCTGCGATTCACCCCTCTTTAATATATTTTGTACACACGATAATAGAGGGCTGGGATGCAAAGTACATAAACATGAATGGCAAATACGCCATCAAAATGGTACAAAGAGAACTATGTGCTTTCAAACGCATTTTTTTACACATTTGTCACATAAATGAGCGAAATGTAATATAAAGATAGAAATGTGCAAAAAATGTGAGAGGAAGCACCTAATGCTAGGTGCTTCTGGAAGTATTATGGAAGCATTGACGATGACTCCCTTTTCAAGAACAAAAACACACAATTATACTCCAAACACCATCACTCACACAGACAGTCATATGCTTAACCCAACATATAAATATACGCTTCGTCCGACATCGCTTAGTCGCGAGCAACTACAACAAGTTGCTTGCCAACATTACGGCCAGAGAAAAGCCCAATCAAGGCTGAAGGAGCACTCTCTAAACCTTCAGCAAAATCTTCGATATATGAAATCTTGCCCTCCCTGATGTTTGGTAGGATCATTTCTACATACTTAGGATAAAGATGATAGTGATCAAAAACAATAAATCCTTCCATTCGAATGCGTTTTATGATAATATCGAACAAATTATGAACGCCTTCTGACTGTTGGAGATTGTATTGTGATATCATTCCACAGACAGGGATTCGGCCATTGAGTCTCATGTTCGTAAGAACAGCCTCAAGAATTTTGCCTCCAACGTTCTCAAAATATACGTCGATGCCCTCCGGAAAATACCTAAACAGAGCAAGATGGTAATATTTGAGTAATCTAGCTAGTCTATGCAACAACTGCTACAAATATTCGTATGTTATATGTGAATTTGTGTCACTAGCATTTCTGGCATTAGTAATTCAAAAATTCCTTTTTCTCACAATGTTAAAGATATGTTTATATACATGTTTGCACTTTTTGGTGCATAAAAACTCACCTCCTCAACGCAGCATCCAAGTCTTCCTCTTTCTTGTAATCACTAGAGGAAAAAAGACCAAGGGCTGCGGTGCAAGGGATGCGGTGCAAGGGATGCGGTTATCTGAAAAACGCAGCCCTTAATTACAAAGGGCTGCGGTTAGTCTAAAAACTGCAGCCCTTTATTACAAAGGGCTGTGGTTTTTGAAAGACCGCAGCCCTTCATTACAAAGGGTTGCGGTTTTAAAAGAACGCATCCCTTAAGGTTATATTTTTCGTTTTCAATTTCCCCTTAAAAGTTCCCTCGCTTTGGCAATTCCCGCACTCACCCACCATACCCTAGCTGAATCCCCGCCTCTCTCTCTCTCTTACTCCCCTGCCTCCTCTCTCACACTCGCGCCCCTGCATCTCTCTCCGACGTCGACTGCGTTTTAGGTTTGCTCGCCGCCTCGTCGCTGCTGTTCTCCTCCTTCCCTCAGTCTTCTCTCTCCTCAGCGCCTCCTTCCCTCACTCTTCTCCTTCTTTCATTTTCGTCGCGCGACCACCGTGTCTTGCGTTGATTGTAGGGCGGCTTGAAAGCAGCTTCTCACGAATGCCCTCTCCGGCGCCGTTCATGGATGGGTGCCCTCTCCGGCTTCGCTTCTCTACTTCTCCCTCCTCCAACTCAGGTATTTCTCTCTTTCTCCCTTATTCTTCTTTAATTTGTCTGATTTTTTAGGGATTTCGTTTTTTTTTTACGAATTTCTTCATTTGATTGTGTGATTTGTTTTGCAATGTGATGGATTTAGCACCTGAATTAGGTTTTCTTTAGTATTGGGTTCATCTAGGATGTATTTCAATAGAAATTAGGTTCAATACATTTTATGAAGCATCTATCACAATTAATACGAGCACTTATAAGCTTCAGTAGTCCTTTTCATGTGCGTCTATTTAGAGGGGGGTACACTAGCAAGTACAATACGATTCAGTTCTCAAGAAGCTTGTGAAGGAAGATAGAGAGTGGATATTCATACATAGTATCTTTCCAACAGCATATGACATTTTCGATTTGATTTATATCTGGATGTTCTCTGAAGTATCAGTATATGTGTGTTTCTGATCATCTATTTCTTTTAACTATTTCGTATATCAGTGTACCCTCGCATCTTTCTATCTTCATTCTAATTTCCTTCCTTAATCTCTTACTAGATGCTACAACAATCCAACATTAACACCTTTCAATAAATAAACACAAAATAAAGTAGATTAGAGTTGTGGATATTCATCCATCTTCTGTTTTTATATTGTATCTCCTGCACTAGTAGTATTGGGAACTTATCATTAATTAGCCAAATTTATTGTGCTTGTTTACTAAATTATTGTGCGTGAATTGAAGTTGTATTCAGTGGTATTGTCTTTCGGATTCTGAATTGAAGTTGTATTCATTGTATTGTCTTTAGAGTGCGTACTTGGCTACTCTCTGCATCATGGACAAGAAAAGTTAGCCAAAAATGTATAAGAGAAACATTTCATATTGTTTTAAGGAAATAATCTAAGAAATCTACCATTCCCTGAATCTGATTTAAGTTTGCTCTTCTTTTTCTGTGTAAAAAAAAGGTTAGCTAGAACTTACAGACACAATTGGGACAAGCACAAAAAGCACACTCTTTATGATGGTAAAATATTACTTACAATGATTTTTTCATTAAGACCCTGCATGGAAGGATGCTTTAATTATATGTATAGTTATTTGGTTCTGCATTGGCTCATCTCGTGGTAAGAACCTATTAATGAGCTGAAACAAAACTTAAACTCATAAGTTAGAGGAAACCTAAAAAGAGGACATTGGTACTGATTTTAACTACCTTAAATGATAAGTAGCTGAAACATTTAAATTATCGAAATCATTGGTACTGATTGACATATACCTTAAATAATTTGAAGGAGCTTCAGATCATCTAAATTGAAATGCTACTTTGAGTAGCTTTTCCAAAAAAAAAAGGAGCTGAATTTGTTGTTTTTACTTCCAGTAAGTTAAATCATGGAGATAGTTTTACTTTCCATAAAACCAAGAAGCTAACTACTATGTTGTACTTATCTTATAGGGATGTCTACCACTTGAATTGATTTGTATAATCAAACTTTTCATTAATTCTGTTAGAACTCAAATCTAGTTATGAATTTTAATTTGTGAACAATGAGTATACAGAAGTGTTCATTGAATGAAACAATTATGAACGACCAATTCTCATGTTCATGCATATACATATCAGGTCAAATCATTTTTCTTTGATTCTTCCTTTTCTCAGTGGAACTGAAGTATCTATGTCAACTTGTGCCAACATGGAAGTACTATAGGCAGATATGGCTTCCTTTTTCGGAAAGGTACAATAGACTCGTGATTTCTTATACATGGTCTTCATGTGATTTTGATTCATTACATGTTTTCCTACTTTGGTTTGATATAAACTTTTCCAAGGATCGATCGATCGATAGTTAAGTTTGGTCCGATCTAGTCTTACCTCATATGAAATCGACACGGTTTTGAAATAAGGTGAACTAATTAGCATGGAAACTATCAAATGGTCATTGGTTACCAAATTATTGATTTTAATTATATAGTAACCGATCGCACATTTTTAATTATTTGAATCCTAACAACTAACAAGATACGTTGATCCGAATTCTGAAAAATGTGTGAGAGGGTGACTCCTAAATGTATTAGAACGACACTTTGTGTTGTTTACTTGTTTTCCTGTGCACCACTTGCTAGTCCCTACAACTAAATGCACCACTAGGCAGCCACAAATTTGGATCAATTATGGACATGAACATCTACAACCTTATGCCTTCCTATCTTATGGTATTATTGTTTTAGC
Source organism: Beta corolliflora (assembly GCA_947648045.1). NCBI lineage: Eukaryota > Viridiplantae > Streptophyta > Magnoliopsida > Caryophyllales > Amaranthaceae > Beta > Beta corolliflora. The sequence goes on from CANSZD010001782.1 coordinate 152,603, forward strand.
ATATATAGAAGCCACTTTATACAACATCGAATATCAACTTTAATTTGGTAGCATGAGAATCGTTTTATCTTTAAGAGAGAAGAATAACAGTAGTATACTTGCCTTCCAATGATTAACCACAATCTCTTCGACCACACTAGCATTTTCATAAGCTAATTTGGAAGCCATTATGCAAAGATCCATAAGAGACATGTTGTTTTTGATCTCTATGCCGCAATCACTTGATCCTCTCCAAAATTATCGAGTCTTAGACAAGTCGATACCCCCGTCCAATCACTTGTTCCCCCTGCCCCCCCACCCTGACACCCCCCTGCCCCCCCACCCTGGCGCTCCCTATCGCCCCCTGCTACACCCCCGACCTAGCCCCCGCACCCCCTTTGAAAGTTTTTCTTGTGGAGTGGGTCTGCCTCTTCATTGCAGTACTTGCATAGATATAGTTTCACCTTCAAATTAAAGCGATTTTGGTTTTATTTGCCAGGTTCTATCATCTCCAGAAAAGTTGCTTTTGAGGGATCCGGATGCTGATCTTGGTGGCGTTGTTGTAATGTCTTCATGGCTGTTCTTTGGTTGCTTTATTTTCTGATGGTTGTGATCCTGACTCATATATTGCAATTCGAACAATCGAGGGAATCCTCGAACTAATGTAATTCAGTTATTATTTTCTCTATATTTGTGTAAAAAACATTATTTGTAATGAAAAACATATTTTTATATATATCTATAACTGTTTGGGAACATATAGGACAAAAAAAATGCAAAAAAAAAAAAATTATTTTTTTAAAATTTTTTGGGTCACAAAGGCTGCGGTTTTTGCCTGGACCGCAGCCCTTAACGCGCTAAGGGCTGCGGTTAAAAACCGCAACCCTTCCTAAATGCCAAGGGCTGCTAGTCCAATGGCTGCGGTCAAAAAACGCAGCCCTTGGGCCCTTTTTGACCGCAGCTCTTGGGCTTTTTTCCTCTAGTGAATTGAAGGCTTCATCAAATCCAAATTTGTTTTTTAATTGATCAACCTACTATGCAGGAAATTTGAGAAGTGAGAACCAAAAAAGGTTCCAAAAGCAGCAATTTTTTTTTTTTTTATTCTACAAGCCTCTACATTCTAGATAATTGATAAATCAAGAAAAGATATTGAGCAACGCAATGCCATCAATTATGCTTCAATATAAAGAGTTGAATGATGTAGAATATCAAACTAGTATTCAAGAACACTCTGCCAATTACACCAACTGTTTTGTCAACAAGTACTCTCGACGCTAAGAGCCTAAGATAAAGGACATGCAAACATGGAGGCTGGAGCAGTAAGAAAATTACCTTCTCTTTGCTTCCAGCAGTTCCAACAACATAGCAACCAGTCAATTTTGCAAGTTGTCCAACTAGCTGACCAACAGCACCAGACGCCGCAGAGACAAAGACACGATCACCCATCTTAGGAGCTCCAACCTTATAGAAACCAACATAGGCTGTCATGCCAGGCATTCCTACGGAATGATAGAAAATGATTTTCACATTTAAAAAAGGCTCTACACAAGATGAGGACACTAAAACAAACTGCAATGTTAGATAAACTAAGCAAGAACTACCTTTTGCAACTATGCCTTAAGGCGGTCCTCATAGTTTCTTGTTCACATTTTACTACCCAACTTATGCGAACAATTTCAAATACTTGAATCTGATCATGACTACATATCAATGCGCGTAACCCACCAATCACCAATCACCAATCAGTGGACAGGCAACCATTACTTTGCGGTAGAGTTGAGTCAACTAATCGAGTCTCCCCCAAACAATCACTTGAAACTAAAATTATTAATTTTTTTCTACATCCGGTCCTGATAAGTACTACCCCCCTACCAACAGCCCACCAACAATTTTGGCAACTGTTTCCAGCAATAGCAATAGCAATAGATTTACTCTATAGCATGTTTTTTCTTCTTATTCTCCCCAAAACAAACTTTAATAGAGGGACATTATGAAAGAGTCTCTCTACAAGTCTTAAGGCTCTCATCTAGACTGGGTATTGGCGCTCTCATATTCAGCCAGTGGGAAGGTACTTTTTCCGTTGAATTTTTTCTTCACAAAAAATAGTGATGGGAAAAGAAATGAGAGTTTCTAAACCAAATTTAGTGAACAATTTCAAAATCAATATATCTAAGTATTAACATAGAATGCATAAAGCAGCTTACCAAGGATCCCGGTATAGTAAGAAAGAGGCACGTCTGTATGCTCAATTCTAAAAAACATCTCTGGAGATGGAGATGTAATAAGACTATATTCTTCCCATCCAATCATTCCCCATAAGAGGTCGCCTGCCTTGAAGTTCGGATGCTTGGAATCCAGAACTTTGGCCACTCCATACCCTGTGATAGTCTGCAAATACTCACCATATCACTTCAAGATCCAACTTTCACGACAAATCAACAAACCTTTATCACTACTTTCTCAAACAAGGAAGTGAAAGTACCAACTCCTATGTTGGATCAAGAAGATCTTTGGTAGGACAGTACAATAAAGCAAGCTGCGGCAGAGTTTATCCCCCTAGCCCTAGGTTAGCAATTTCCTTTTTGTACAGTCGATAATCCTTCACTCTTTTCACATCCAAAAATAGCAAAGGAACATGGTCATCTACACATTCATGAATCATGGGTTGCTTTGTTGACAAAAGTGATCATATTTCAAGTATTCACAAGTTCTATTAAATAAACTTTCATGCAGCACAAGAATTGACAAAAACTAAGGAGCATATTAACCATGAATGGAAATATGTTAGTAGGACATTAAATATCACCTTTATGCAATATAATATCTATACTAATATATTAAAAGGCGTGCGTGACAACGTCTACACGCCACGTGGCACCTCTGTTACTCTACTAGAATTGTCCAATGTGTACATATGTCATGTCAATTAACAAAAGTAAAATTGGCTTGCAATAAGATTTGAACACGTGACCTCTTGCTATTATACATGGCACAATTACCATCTCAACCAACTCTTAATCATGCTTTAAATGTCCATAGTATTATATTTGTACCTTTTAAATGTTGAGTTTTCTTTAATATATTTTAATGCGAATGGAAAAAAATGCATATCAAGTTTGGAAGACAATACCACCCGGGGCAACGCCCGGGCCCAAATACTAGTTGATTTTATTAAAACACATCCTAGATAGGTAGTTGATAGGATGTCGTACACCTGTCAAAAATAATTCCTGCAAACGTTCTAACAATGTAGTAGGGTAAGTAGGGTCGAATCCACAGAGAGATGGTCGTTTTAATCTAGCTTCTAAGGTATAGAGAAACTAAACAAAATTAGGAGTATTGAATTAAAGTTCTAAACTAATCAAACTACGAAAATCAAACTAAAAAGGATCTAGGGCAATGGTTTACCATGTTTATAACTATAATCTATCAAAATATCATCAATGGTTCAATGAATCAGATATCTAGAGCACATGTTAATCCTACGGTCGGGCCTTAACGCTCTCAAATCAACATATGCTAGTACGGTCGCTCAACATAATCAGATTTGCTAATTGTAGGTAAGCCTCTAAAGAGTACTATCTCTCGATCTATGACTCGATATTAGCAATATTTAATCAGACAATTGATCAGATTGCAAGATTAATAATATAAACACTAATCAATTAGAAATAACAATGACTAATGAAACCATTAATAAACATCCATCAAGAATTATAGCATATAAACATGGATTCCCAAACCCTAGAAATAAAATTACTCAATCATGAAATAAAGAATAAAAACTACATCTAGAAAGAGAAAGGAAAACATAATTAAAAGAAATCAATGAAAGAGAGAGAATGAAATAATAAAACTAATGAATTAAAGAAGAACATGAAAAACTAGGGTTTAAACTAAAGAGAGAGAAAAGAAAACAACTAAACTAAAAACGCAGAAAAATAATATCTAATCGAAAATACTAAAAGCCTATTTATAATTTTTACAAGACCGGCTAAAAAAGACAAAAATTAACCTTCCCGAAAAACCGCCCAGTCGACCGGGCCAAACCGCCGATCGGACGACTGGTGATATGAAATTACGACAAAAGGGGAGATCCCTTGGTCAGCCGGCAAGCCCCCTGGTCGGGCGCGTAGCGATTTTGGCGCCTCTTTCGCCCGGTTGACCGGGCGAACAAGTCTTGCACTCGATGATGATTTTTCTCGCCCGGTAGAGGCGAATCCGCCTTGGTCGACCCGGACGGGAAAACTGCTATTTTGCGTCAACTTGCGAAGGTTGTATCTCTCAAACCAGAAGTCCGTTTGGGACGTGTGACCTATCGTTGGAAAGCCCTTCAAGTCTAATTTTCAACCCAACTGAAATTTCTTTATTCTATTAAGCACATCAAAAGTTATGATCAAAAGAGTAGACATGACTCTTTTTTCACATTTCTTCTAATGATTTTCCGCTTTTTCGCTCAAACTCGTACTATGACATATCCATACGATCCTTATGCATCGTAGCTTCTTTACAAGTGCTCATAATCCTCAAGCTTAGCTAAATATACTCCAAATACGTCCTCATTACCTGAAATTCATCAAAAACAAGAAAACATACCGAATAGGAGTAGAATAACATAACTTAATAATATGATGCAATAATGAACCTAAATATGAATCTAAATGCTCTAAAATGCAACCTAAATGCACCCAAAAACTATATATAAATATGTTATATCAAACTCCCCAAGCTAAACCATTGCTTGTCCCCCAAGCAATAAGACATAAACATTGGAAAAGAAAGACGACCTACAAGTATAGGACTACAACAGGGCTAAACTCTCAACTGAAAACACAAGAGATAAAACCACTACACAAACCAAGCATCAAAACAAGCTCGAACAAAGCCGCATAGCATGTCATGTATCGCAATCGACTCTCCAATCATACCACATACCATCTCTCCCAAGTTGGATTTAACCAAACATGACAGACCTCACTATAGTCATGTGTGCTCAAATCTAGCATGTGTTTAAAGGATAAATGATGACACTCAACCTAAAACAAGTCGACTCAGATGAAACATAAACTCTTTAACTTTGACTTTTTGACTCACTTAATACTCAACAATACAATGCACAATGATCAAGAGGACTTTTAATGGTTGTAATGGGGTTGAGGTTAAAGGTATGGAAAATAATTTGGGAATTGTGGTGGAAAAACCAAGAAGGGCGAGCATCATATAACTAAAAACATGACCAAGAAAGGTCACAATAACTTCGTGCATCAACCAACAATCTCCAAATATAATCAACAACACTTTTCACTCAAGAAATTCAATCATAACCCTTTTTATTTCACTTTATTAACAACTTTTTTTTTTCACTTCTTTTTCATTTCATTTTTCACTTTTTCTTTTGTGTTTCTTTTTTTGAACTTTCATTTCAATTTCCAAGCTCACTAAACATATTTTTCCATCCATCTAAACCACAACTAGAGCACTTCAATTCAATACAAACCAAACCAAAACTAATACTCGCTCCCCCAAGCTAGGCTTAGGACAAATATCAAATGAGGCCAATGGCTTGTAATGTAGGTAGCAATCAAACATAGTCAGAAAGGCTCAGCGGGGCTAGAGGAAGGATAATATGAAAACAAGAATAACTCTGGAGCTAAGATCATTAAATAGAATGCCTCAATCATATCAAAATGTATGCACTATCAAATATCAAAGAGTACCAAGTCAAAATCAAGATCAATGCGACAACTAAGTAACTAATCACACATGAAAGAACATAACTAACACAGATACGTCAGTTTATAGGCACAGAAGCTCACTTAGTTTAAGGTGTCTGCACAATAAAGCTAAATCGAGCTAGAGAGATCAATCAATCTTACCACAAACAATCAATTACGAAACAATCGTGCTATGAAGAATCATGAACAAGATGAATTATGCTTAGGAATTGTAGTAAAATATCAGCAAGGTTCTCAATAAGTGCTAGTAATAGTCGCATAGATGCAACTAAAATGACATGAAATCTAATATGAGATGAAATATGCCAATGCAACTACGAAATCAATACAATGTTTTTGGTTACACGTAAACTCCCACTCCTAGTGAGCGGTACAAACCGTGCAACATCCTATGAAAGCAATGAAAAAACTACTCTAAATGCAACTAATAACATGCGCTAAGTAATGATGACAAACATCCTCCCCCAAGCTGAATGACACATTGTCCTCAATGTGAACAAAGAGGAATTAAATGAGGGAGAGGTACAACTTACAAAAGGGGTGGGTAATCAAAGGGAGTGTCAAAAAGCATCGACACCTCCACCACAATCGATAGTTGTAATGAGGCAGTGAATTTAGCCAAAAAAATTGGCTATGCTTGTACCTAGCAAAAGACTTCATCACACATTAGCAAAGTTAGTCAAACCAAAAAAAAAATGAACAAAGTCGGGTTGCCTCCCGATAAGCGCAAATTTAAGGTCTTGCATGACCATTTAAGATTAGTAGATCACTCATAATAGTTCAATACTCTAAGAAGCTTATCATATGTTCCTGCAAACATCTCAGAGCATATTATATAAGAGTGGAAAGGAAAAATGAAAAAAGTTAGTACTAAAATATTACTAAAACTACCAAAAGAAAAATCAAAGGAAAAATTATATTTACAAGAAGAAGAAAAAGAAAAATCGTTAGTCTTTTTACATGACTCAAAAGAAGGAAAAGAAACAAACTGTACATTATTTACATTATCATGAGAGTCATTCAAAAGGGGAGAAAGAAGGAACGATGGAGGATATAATATAGGAGAAGAAGGAATAAGGTCAAGTTTTTGAGAGTAAGGAACATGAGACTCAAAAACAATAGGTGGTACCGATAAAGACTCATAAATCACCTCACTCTCAACTTGACTTACCTCCAAAGAGGAAACTTCAACCATGGTTTCTTGCTCCCTGCAAAACATCCATCATAATAGTCTCTCTCAATCTTTTCATCATCCCAATAGCTCTCATTTATTATCCAACCCTCCTCATCATCATAAATAAACGGTTTGGGGCTTGAATTTTGGAGCGCATTGATATTCATATTGGGAAGAGGGGTGAAAACCATAAACTAATGTCACATCACATGAATAAAAATCATGTGAAGTAGACTGATAAATTGAACAATAAGGGGTTGGTGTCATGTAAGTTTGGGGTGAAAGAGCAGATGAAGACATCTCCCACTCATAAGTATCCCTAGCCAACCACACAATTAAATCCCAACAATAATCGGTGTGATCGGAATAGAAATTCCCCATTAGACATAGATTCTACCACCATCCTAGTTTCTTCATTTAACCCCTCATAAATCACTAGGCACATATCCCGAGTTCAATTCCATGATTAGGACCAATATAATCATCAAGCCTATGATAGTATTTCCAAAACGCTTCATTCTCATACCGAGGAAAAGAAAAAAATTGCTCTAGAACTACTAGCATATACATGGGGCTCACATAACATATGAGGTAATTCAGGAGAACTCATGCAAAAATTAGGAGGATTTTGATATGATGTATCAAAACTCGTAAACATGAGAATCCCAAGAACTATTATTATGTTGCCTAGCAAAAGAATTATTCCCATCATCAAAATAACATGACTCCATTATACAAAAAAAAAATAAAACTATTCACAAAAGGGGAAAAAAATATATACGGTTTAGTCTCACCAACAATAAAAACTAAATAAAACTATACCGTCTCCCAAGAACGGCGCCCAAAATTTGATAGGATGTCGTACACCTGTCAAAAATAATTCCCGCAAACCTTCTAACAATGTAGTAGGGTAAGTAGGGTCGAATCCTGAGAGAGATGGTCGTTTTAATCTAGCTTCTAAGGTATAGAGAAACTAAACAAAATCGGGAGTATTGAATTAAAGTTCTAAACTAATCAAACTACGAAAATCAAACTAAAAAGGATCTAGGGCAATGGTTTACCATGTTTATAACTATAATCTATCAAAATATCATCAATGGTTCAATGAATCAGATATCTAGAGCACATGTTAATCCTACGGTCGGGCCTTAACGCTCTCAAATCAACATATGCTAGTACGGTCGCTCAACATAATCAGATTTGCTAATTGTAGGTAAGCCTCTAAAGAGTACTATCTCTCGATCTATGACTCGATATTAGCAATATTTAATCAGACAATTGATCAGATTGCAAGATTAATAATATAAACACTAATCAATTAGAAATAACAATGACTAATGAAACCATTAATAAACATCCATCAAGAATTATAGCATATAAACATGGATTCCCAAACCCTAGAAATAAAATTACTCAATCATGAAATAAAGAATAAAAACTACATCAAGAAAGAGAAAGGAAAACATAATTAAAAGAAATCAATGAAAGAGAGAGAATGAAATAATAAAACAAATGAATTAAAGAAGAACATGAAAAACTAGGGTTTAAACTAAAGAGAGAGAAAAGAAAAAAACTAAACTAAAAACGCAGAAAAATAATATCTAATCGAAAATACTAAAAGCATATTTATAGTTTTTACAAAACCGGCTAAAAAAGGTAAAAATTAACCTTCCCGAAAAACCGCCCGGTCGGGCGACGGTGATATGAAATTACGACAAAAGGGGAGATCCCGCCTGGTCAACCGGGCGAAGCCGCCCGGTCGGGCGCGTAAGCAGTTTTAGCGCCTCTTTCGCCCGGTTGACCGGGCGAACAAGTCTTGTGCTCTGATGAAGATTTTTTCTCGCCCGGTCGGGCGAAACCGCCCGGTCGACCGGGCGGAAAAACTGCTATTTTGCGTCAACTTGCGAAGGTTGTATGTCTCAAACCAGAAGTCCGTTTGGGACGTGTGACCTATCGTTGGAAATCCCTTCAAGTCTAGTTTTCAACCCAACTAGAATTCCTTGATTCTAACAAGCACATCAAAAGTTATGATCAAAAGAGTAGACATGACTCTTTTTTCACATTTCTTCTAATGATTTTCCGCTTCGTTTTCGCTCAAACTCGTACTATGACATATCCATACGATCCTTATGCATCGTAGCTTCTTTACAAGTGCTCATAATCCTCAAGCTTAGCTAAATATACTCCAAATACGTTCTCATTACTTGAAATTCATCAAAAAAAAGAAAACATACCGAAAAGGAGTAGAATAACATAACTTAAGAATATGATGCAATAATGAACCTAAATATGAATCTAAATGCTCTAAAATGCAACCTAAATGCACCCAAAAACTATATATAAATATGTCATATCAGTAGTTTATACTAAAAAAAACCCTTTATAAATAGAAAGAGTGATATAAATCATACAATCATCTTCCTATAGAATCATCCCCTCAAAAAAAAATCTTCCTATAGAATCATATGCTAATATATAATCCTTAATTTTTTTAATACGGTCATTTTGCAATTTAGGAGGGTTGATATTTGAACCATTTTTTCCTTATATGATATGTTGGCTCACCTAAGTATTGAATCATTCTTTTACTTTTATTCTCTTTCTCTCTACCCTTTACTTCATATTTTTGACTGTAGAGTAAAAGCAAGGAAAAGGTAGGAGAAGGAAGGTATAATTAAAAAGAAGTGAAAATGCTAGAAAAAGTAAAGTAACAGTAAGGAATTGGATTTAGGACTGTTACTTTACTTTTTTCTAGCATTTTCACTTCTTTTTTAATTTTACCCTCATTCTCCTACCTTTTTCCTTGCTTTGACTCTACATATGGGTGTTTGACTGTTTAATTGTTTGACAATTGGTTGTTGGCTACTAATGGTATGTTGACTATGTTTTTTTGTGTACGTATAAATGTACACGAGGTCAAAAAGTAAAGTTTATGAATTGTGTCAAAAGCCAATATGATAAAACTAAAAAACTGGAGGAAATTTGCAACTAAGAAGCAAGTCCAAATCATTAAAGGTAGTAAAACTTAAAAACTGGAGGAAATTTGCAACTAAGAAGCAAGTTCAAATCATTAAAGGTAAAATGCATACAAGAAGCAAGTTCAACAATCGGTTTAACCACAAACATGTAAGAGCGCTTAGGTATTACTTTTGAGAAACTTTCTTCTTTTTTGAAATGAAAAGCTTGTATTAATCATTAGATTATTTACGAAAATCATATTTTTCTTCTGAAAAAAAAACCACATGCTTGCACGTAGGGGTGTAAATGATGCGAGTCGAGTTCGAGTTTAAGCTAGCTCAACTCGACTTGTTAGCATTCCGAGTCGAGCTCACTCGAGTCGAGTTTTGATCAAGCTTTGACCGAGCCGTGTTTTGACCGAGTATATCTCGAGTAGCTTGCAAGTGTCTCGTATTTTGCTATAGATAATTGGGTATTCGAGCTTCTCACAAGTTTTCGAGTTGAGTATCGAGTTTTTCAACTCGACTCGCCAATATCTCGAGTCGAGCTCACTCAAGTCGAGTTTTGACCGAGTCGATCTTTAGTAGTTTCGCAAGTTGTCTCCGTCTCATTTACACCTCTACTTGCACGTAGACTTGTCAAAGTTGAATTGAATCAAATGACCCGATACCCGATGTACATCGGAATAAGAAACGACATCCAAAATTAACCCGAGGCTTGAAATGACCGGGCCTCATCCAAATCGGTAGACCCGAACTTGACCCGATCTGAATCGAGTTGAATTATATCATCAACTATATATGATTCCGCACAAAAAAAGAACTAAATTTTAATTTTCCATTGATTTAATGTTTTTTAATATACTTCAATATTATCTCCTACCTATTATTTGTAATCATTGACTTAAAATATTTTATTGTCCTTGTTAATTTATTTTTCAAATATATATTTGTTTTAAATATTGACTTGATTGGAAAACGGACCCCACCCGAAACAACATGATCCTACTAGACCCGTAGTAGAACCAACTCAAATTAGACACGAGCCAACCCGAACTTGAGCCGAAAATAATCGAACTCGAAACAAACTGAACCCGTACTCAACCCCAATGACCATTTGCCACCTCTACTTGCACCTTTTAGTGTTTTTCTAGTATGCTACTTTATCATTTTAACCTCTTGGTGGATAGGAAAGTGCCATTAACGGAGCTATAGCTTCCATCTATTTAAATGAAGTTCACCATAGAGGCAGCAACTGAGCAAGTTGTCAGCTCAGCTTTTTGCAACCAGCTGCCACCTTTGCTTAGTTAGTTACAATTACGTTATTGTCG